>JADRCH010000130.1:1379395-1536243 GCA_019843965.1 Rhynchomys soricoides | reverse complement strand
GATTTCAGACGTGTCTGTGTATGCCTTTCCTTCCCTGCACTGTCCTCTGATGTGCCCTTTCAGATGAGGTGACCTCAAAACCCGCCCGTGCTCTCTTCATACTGCGGCTGTGTCAGCACTCCCATTGTCAATCTGGAGTTCACCGGGATCTGCCATTTTGATTTCAGTGTCCAGCCTATATATAATGAAAATGAAAGCTGTCATTCTTATAACAAGAACACACGAAAGCTAAAACTCTTTTTAGATCTCCCCAAAAGCAAATTACTACTCCAAACACTGGTTCAAAAAGAACAAAGACATTGCATTTGAAACCTGGATGCAGAAGTGGCTGTCAAGAACGTTTAAAATTATAATTATTGATTGCCAGAGGCTCTATGTAGGTAAATCTAGAATCTAAAACTTCCAGGAACATTGCTGGGCACAGTGGTGTAAAACTTTGACCACACCTCTCAGGACTGAGTTTGAGGCTAACCTGAGCTAGAGAAAGAACAAAAATCAAGTTAAAAACCAAACAAGCAAAATATTCTCAAGATAACTTGGGACAGACTATGTCATACTAGTTTTGGTATGTTGAGCTAATGAAATAGAAACAAAATTAGCAATCACATGGGAGTAAGTGGCATGTATTTAGCATGACAAAGGCATAGTGATTATTAAATTTGGTAACTTCAATGTCTCTCTAATCAGATCATGGGATTTTGTTTTAGTTTTTGTTTTTCTGTTTAATGAGTATGAGTAGAGATTTGTAGTTACTCTGCTCTGGGTCTTTGCATTAGAGAAGGAAATCATGATATACAATTATTATATAAAATGGGTGTACATAGGATATAAACAAGGTTTTGTTAAAGATAGTTAAGGAGGATTCTCTAGGCTCTAGTCCAGGTTCTAGATACAGACAAACAAGTAACTTTAATGACTTGGTCTAAATGGTATTGAATGGGAACTTTCCCAGGTGTACCCAGCTGGGTGGAACTGAAAGTTGGAAGGATGGGTAGACAGGGATACGTCTGTAGTAGAAAACACAGGAGGAAGCTAGGCCCTCAGGATGGTCTCAAGATGACGGTATGTAAAGGTGAAGTAGAAATTTCTGGTTTCTTTGGAAACTCAGTTATGTCATATGATGTTTTCTCAGGGCAGGCAAGTGAAAGGTTTTGCTGAAGCATGAAAGAATGTTTTACTGTCGCTGTCCTCAGACACAGCAGAAGAGGGCATCAGATCTCTATTACAGATGGTTGTAAGCCACCATGTGGTTGCTGGGAATTGAACTCAGGACCTCTGGAAGAACAGTCAGTGCTCTTAACTGCTGAGTCATTTCTCCAGCCCCCAAGAATGTTTTACTATAGGAGACATAGGTGAGAGATGTTTACAAAGAGTATATATATGTCCCCACAGGCAATGGGAGGAGGCTCTGGCATTGAATCACCTTGTTCCTCCTCCCTAGTCTTTACTGACAATACTCTTGTCTTGGTTCACCTTACATTACACTGTTGATCTTCATTTGTCATGACTTCATATAGAGTAACTCACTCATGATGAACTTCTCATGATATTCCAGAGGTTTCTTGCTGATTCTGATGGCTCAGGCTGATTGGCAGAACCTTGCAGTTTCTTCTGTATCAAACTTCCAGAACTGCCAGAATTGTCAGAACTGCCATTGATGATTCATGAGTGGTGATTTCTGAATGGACTGGACTTCAGCTGCTGGTTGGTGTTTTGCTAGAGGACTGGACTGCCAAAAACGAAGATTGGAATTTCCCCAAAGAACTATTTCTAAACAGGTCCACAATCCCTGTTTCCTATTAACCTTTCTTTTCCACTCCATCTGGTGGGTGGTGGGCTAAAAGTGAGGTTGAAGCATTTAAAAATCCTTCTTAAAGTAGGTTTTGAAAAATCAAAGCCTACATAAATGTGCATGTCACCAAGTGTGACAACCTGAGTTTGATCCTTGGAATATACATGGTCGAAGGAGAGAATCAACCCCTGAAGATTGTCCTCTGAAATCTGTGTGCCTTGCCAAGAAATCACACACACACACACACACACACACACACACACACACACCCCACATAATTACATGCACACACAAATAATTAACTAGCTAATTAATAAAAATATAGTGACTATTCTTTAAGGAGCTGAAAAGGTTGCTTTAGAGCACTGATTGCTCTCCTAGAAGAACCAAGTTTGTTTCTCACTACCCATGTCATAGCTCACAGTCATATTTGTAGCTCCAGATTCAGGGCATCCAATGCCACCTTCTGCCTTCCTAAGGCACTCCACACATATAGTACACAGACAAACATGTAGGCAAAACACCCATACATATAAAATAAAACTAAAATTCTAAAAAATTAAAAATAAAAACCATTTAATTCTGTCATTTTTATTACTCAGTATCACCTTCTGAAGATCGAAATTCTTATGTGAAAAGAAAGGTAATGGTTTTTGGATGATGCAAATAGACTGAACCATAGTCTGTGGGCAACTGCATTAAAGTTCAGCTTTAAATGCCTAATAAGGGAACTTATCTACTGAGTGGTCTGAACTGCTTAAAGCTCTTAAGTCACTTAGGGTTTTGACTTGCATGTTTCTTTGAGATAAAAATTGAATGGTGCCTATTTAAACTGTTTTAATGTAGTATTTCTATTTACTGTTAAATTGCCTTAGTTATTTTTAATAACCTCTCTGATCCTGTCAATTAGTGAAAGTTATTTCTATAGATGTACGTTGACACAAAAGGTAGAGAGTATATGGGGTGAATTATTATTTTTTAAATATAATGGTAACCTGGTAATGGTAATGGTAAGCTTATATCTGTATATTTTTTCATTTCAATAAAAAACTCACATGCAAAAACGTAAATGAGAAATGTGGCTCATGGTCTCAAAGGTTTGAGTCTGTGCTACCAGGTCCAATTGTTTAGGAGCTTATGGTGAAGTATCATATCTCAGTGGAAAGTTATAATGAAGCAAAGATGCTCACTTCATTGCAGCCAGGGAACAAAAAGACTAAGAAGAAGCCAGAAACAAGATCAAGATCATCGTTTAAAGACATGATTTCAGTGACTTCCTCCAAGAAGACTCTATTTCCAATGCTCTGTCAGTGCTGGGCTCATGAATAGATTAGCCCATTAATAAATTAGTACCTTCACGATCTGATGTGGGTTTAATTTTGACGTACTTTTTAGCATTCACTGACTTCTTCAAATCTATCCATTACTCTCAAAATAATATGATGGTTCTGATTAAACATTCCTAGTAAAATTCTCAACTTTGGCTTACAAAAGTAACTTCTGACAACTGCTTTAAAAAAAGAGGAAGTTTAAACACAAAGTGACAGGTAGGGTATGTCGGTTGGGAGTGAAAGACCAATTTATTAGGAGATCAGTGGAAACCTCCTGGACTTGGAATAGAGAAGTAGTGTCAACATCAGCATTTGCTCAGTCGTGTTCATTATCACTGTGGAGCCTTTTTAAATACAGCTTGGTGATGGCCACTTTCAGCCCCAGCCCTGCTCATGAGCTCCCTCTACAGAGGTCCATGCTTTCCAATGGCTGTCCTCCAAGGAATTGTCCTACTATATTACAAATATAATAATTTGTTTGAATTACTCTGGGAAGGCAATTGAGCCACAGGCCAGGTTTCCTGTAAGCCCCCCCCCCCCCAGGGTGGATGGTTCCTTTGATATCTTAGGAAGGAAGATCTATGGAAGTTTTGGGTGATTTATTCAGCTATATCTCAAAGAACTATATTATCCCTTCAGCTTCCCACTTGTAAACCCCAGGGCAGACAGTGGTGAAGCCAGTGGCTATGACAAAGGAATCAAAGCACCACCATGAAGACCACAGACTTATCTCCTTGGTGTCTATTTTCCCACCATTCTTCTGAGAATCACTTTCAAAAGAAACCTAATGAAATTAAAGTGGAAACAAATGGTCTAATATCTAATCCTAGAGGCAAAATATAACTTGGTAGAAGCAGCATTATTTAAGATTTAAGGGTTCACTTCTTAAAGCCAAGATCAACAACTTCCTAGGCTTCTCAGTGGCACAAACTACGATGCTAAGTCAAAGTTCTGTCATTTGGGAAATGGAGATAATGCTGTCCTTTACCAGTATGAGACTTAAATAAAATATGGCATAGATTACACACATAGATTATATATATACTGCATTTACTCACAATGTATAGCAACATTGCTATGTGTGTATCACTCCTCCTCTCCTGTCACTATTTTATCTGAATTTATTGAGCTTGCATTCCTTCTGATTACTCTAAACTTCCTCTGATGAGGACAAAGTTCTCATGAGCAATCAGCAAAGGATATGTTAATGTTCCTGGGTCCCCAGTATTCATGAACTGGACGTCTACTTTCCCTTCCAAGAGGGGTGCTTGAGGAGGTGAGAAGAACCTAGTTATCTCTGACATTCAGGAGATGTCAATATTAGGATATCCATATAGGTCTTCAGGCTTGGAGTTTCTATTTGACAGCTACATCAAGTGAGTCAAACACTAAGATATTTTGTACAACCTTTTTATTTTTTACATGCTAAATAAAACCTTCTTATAATATGTTAGCCAGTGTGCATACAGTGAACTGGATACTGCATGACAAGAAGTGTGAACTCTCCTTTTTCAGCAATCCTATACCATAGGTGCAAAGAATCTACAGTGTTCCTAAGGAATGCAAACAAACAACGCAAACAAAACCAAACTCAGAGCAAGTTTGAGTGCTGCCTAATTCTCCTTTCTATACCCCTTAAATACAAATGGCCATTTTTAAAAATGTTCACACTACAAGTGGTTTTTCTGAAGAGTATTGTCAATGTAGTCGTAATGAAAGCAAGAAAGATAATGTATGAAAGAGTTAGCAGGATGGAGGAAACAGCTCAGGCCAGTCCCTAAAGCTTATTCACCACATGGTTGGTCAAAACCACAGTGTTGAGGTCACAGCAAAGTGGACGGAAGCGCTAATTTTGTCAGTGTTAAAATGCAAGTATCTCCTTCTTAGTGAGAGAGAGAGAGAGAGAGAGAGAGAGAGAGAGAGATTTGTGTACTGGCTAATTTGTTATTGCAATTAAGGTTAAGGTCACACTTCCCTTTGCAACAAGAGAAGACCCAAAGCAGCATGAGCAAGAAAGCACTGTAAAGAATTTTTCCAAGATACTGTTTTTCTCCTGGAAAATGTGGTTTATCTAATTGATGACTGAAGAAAACCATCGTTTTAAACTTCCCACTCAGTGAGTCACCCTGGGGTGTGTCTGCCATGCAGCATCCTGTGAGATCCAGTAATCTCAAGTGGCATGACCAACGCAGCCCCAAACTCCTGCGTCAAGCGGAGGGGTGCTGGGAAACCAGAGTGAGCCGGTTTTCTAAACAAAGTGGTTAGCAAAATTACATGTTATAAAATGAGGCTCCATCCTTTAAAGGATCATTACCTATTTTTAAAAGAACCTGTCCAATGATTCCTCTCAATACCCAAATGTGGACAGTTGGTAAAGGCCAGGTGACTGTTTCTCTTGAAGGATGAGTACAGCTACTATACCCTTAGGGTCTCTCCCTGTTCACTCTGGGAATAATCCCATGCTATGGCTAGTTTGAATAAGTGGAAATGAAATGGTAAACTTGAGGAAGTTCTTTTTTTTAAAATGTAATTTGAGACACTAAAAAACATCTTAAGAACCAAGCCAGCGAGACAAGGGAACATCAAATGCTGAGAAAAAGTTGCAGACAAGTCTGAAACCCTTAATATTGGACCAGAACCTTGTCCTGTGAAATAATGATGTATTTTGATGCCTAGAGTTTGCAGTCATGAGAAAGTTAGCGATTTAGTTTATAAAAGCATGATGCACACGATAGGTCATGGAAAACAGAATGAGGGCGTTGGGTTTTCCAAAGGATGAGGTTGACTGAGTAGGCAGCTCAAAGGTATTAGGGAAAAGAAAAACAAGGTGAAGGGTTGAAAATAAAGTCCCGCCATCTTTGCTTTAATATGGCCCATCTTTTTTTGTTGCAGATAAGTCAGGGTAGACATCTAAACACAAACGTGACAGGTCAGCTTTTGGATTCTTTAAATAAAATTCATCAAACTCTCAGCCTGTTCTTTGGAATAAAAAACAGAGGGCACAGAACAATTCAACAAAATGCAAATTTCACCCTATACTGGAAAGCTCTTACTCTAGTCTTTACGAATGAATCGCTCCCAGCTAGCTAACCTCCAAGTTCAATGAATGTTCAGGTCTCAAATAAATCACGCAGAGACTGATTTAAAAAAAAAAAAGAGTGAATAGGTCTTGAGGAGAATGAACAAGGCAACAGGTAGGTTTATACATACACACATATATGAACTGCAGAGGTGGGTGCTCAGGTCTCAGAGGGTATTCTATTTTGGGAAGTACAGCATAAAGGGATTTACTTTAATTTTTTCGCCTTCCTTACATAAATATTATAATACTAAGGACCAACATGAGGTAACTTCTAGGCTACATAAAGGTAAAGAAATATTTTAGTGCTATTCAGACAGAGGAGACAAGATGGAGACCAGTCTCATTAATGGGATGAGTTATGTAAGATTAGCATAATGTGAGGTTCCTTGGAAGTGCATTAAGGTAAGTAAACTATTTAGGGGAGAGTTCTGGGCACACTGGGGGTTTAGAGTGATCACCACAATCCAGACTCATGAGGGTTCTCAGAGGTCCAGGCCTCAAATATGCAGACATTTCTTGGTTTTGCTTGATTATTATGACTGCTCATTGGCAACAGTGTATGGCCCACTGCTTACTCTCCAAGAATCCTCACAGTTGTATCTCCACCTCTTGATTATCGGCTTTGTGACAGGGTAGCAAATTACAGTATGGGATGCTATGAAGTTCCGTCATGCGTGGTTGGAGTTAGAAATGAAGGTGGAGAACCAAGCAGTCGTTCAACCAGACAAACATTTTATATTAGCTGTTACATCTTTTCTTCTTACTTTCTAAAAGCGCTGTCACTGTCACTCCAGATGCTCTGGTATTTGGAAAACAAGGTGTGTCCTGCTCTTAGCCGTGTAACTGCTAGGATAGGATCAGATTAAACCCAATGGTCAGCTGACAATATCACTCAGATGGAAAAGGCACTTGCTGCCAGGCTTTCTTATCCCAAGGACTCACATAGTGGAAGGAGAGAATTAATTCTTGAATTGGTCCTTCGAACCCAATGTACTCCATGGCAAGCAGAGGCTGTACACACACTCTTAGACACAAAAGAAATAAATAAGTGTAAGAATAATAAAAATAAAAGGTTATAGAATGAGTTTAGATAGTATATAACTAGACAATAGTAGTTAAATAAAAAAAAACAATAAAGGAATATTACTTTGGGAATCACTCTCAGGTGAATGGCTGGAATCCACTCTGAACTATCCTTTCTGTTAGATATATCACACAGTCAGAAGCCAATTGTTAGCATCAGAATATTAAACTTGAAAGGACCTGATAAAATGACTGTGCTGGTTCATTTTTATTATCAACTTAACATAATCTAGAGTTACATGAGAAGAGGAAATATCAGAGTTCACTTAAGATCAAACCTTGGTCAAATCTGGCTATGATGGGGTCTGTGAGAGAGAGTCTTGATTAATGATTGATGGGGGAGGGTTGAGCCACTATGGATGGTAACATTTCTAAGCAGGTAGGTTTGGGCTCTATAGTATAAGAAAGCTAGCTGAGTATGAGCCAAAGAGCAAGTCAGTAGGCAGCATTCCCACATGGTTTCTGTTCTAGGCGTGTCTGTTCCAGTTTCTTGCTTTGAGTTCCTTCCCCGACTTCCCTCCTAGATGAGCTGTTACCTGGAATTGTAAAATGTAATAAATCCTTTCCTTCATGGTTTACTTTTGCTCACAATGTTTATCACAGCAATAGAAAATAAGCTAGGACAATGAGCAAAACAGAAAATTAACATGTCATTATAGATGTCTTCTCTGTAAATGAGCAAGCATGTTTCATATAAAGAACTCAAAGTTCTTAACTTCTCTAATTAGTCAGTGCTTCATAAAAGGATGAGGTTAACAGGTGTACCTGCTTTTGTCCTGTGATCTTGACAAGCTTTAGAAAGTAGACCTTTTCCCCAGGGTAGTCCAACATTATTGTCTGTATGTATTTAATACAGACTCTGTTTAAGGATGTATTCTACTAACAGAAGTGCATTTTGCATGACTCCAGTGTATCCAAGCAACCTGAATCAGATCACAAGGGTTGCAAGCATTTAGTGATGTCATATAGATACAATTAAGACAACAATTCACTAAAATGGATAAGGACCTTCACTAACCATTTCCCAAATGTTAGAACTGTTTCCATCTATTTCAAGCCTAATGGAATGAGATTGGATGGGAAGAAAAGGAGACAAAAATAGAACTGTTACCTCATTAATAGGATCTCTAGCAAACAGTGAGTCACAAAATTATTTCCTGACTTGAACACAGCACTTGCCTCACTTGCTTTCTTGTGCCCTCCCATTCTGCACAAGACAGTTTGGTTAGAGTCTGTCATTCGGAAGGATGGCTGATGCCAGCTTGTTGGTCTGAGACAGTTGCTAGAAGTCTATGCTTAGTGTAATCAAAATACATAGGAAGAGCCTGTGTATATGAAGCCTTACACAATAGAACACAGTGTTTCCGCCTCAGTAATCACGGCTGATCATTGTCATCTGTGACTGTTGCTGTGACGTCTCTTGGGTGAGAGAGAAAAGAAAATTACACTTTGTTGCTAATGAGCAATGAGGGGGAAAAAAACCAAAGAACCAAGAAATATGAGATTTCTCAGGCCTGGGTCTCTGGGGAGTCATTTAATGTCTGTAGTGTGTTGGGGAGTCTATCAGCCCAAAGACAGAATGACAACAGTGAGCCCTACTGAGAATGTCAGAGAAAGGAAAGGAAATAGGAAGTCACGTGAACTCAGCTTTGTCATTAAAGCAACCACACTCAATTTTCCAGTGAACTCATTTGTGGATATGAGCAAGATGATTTTAAATTTTTTATTTAAAGGGACTGTATACTCCAAAGCCAACACAGTACTGACAATTACCATAAAAGCAGGACTTAAGGCCTTAATACAGGTTCTGGAGATAAAAAGTAAGTGTTAGGACCACCAGACAGAAAGCTGGGAGAACTGCATCTATGTATTTAAACACACAGCATCCAATGAGTAGCATCGAGCATCTCAGATGTTCCATGGTTAAACAGTCATGAACTCTTCCATGTTTGTGTGATCATTCTAACCATAAAGACTTTTATGGACTATAGAAATACGAAAGCTTCCTTCTTATTTTATGAATCTAGTATAAAGTGGATTTTTAACTACCATGTTGGGTTGTTTAAGATAGAAAGTTAGCAGAAAGAGTTAGACAATGAAGGCCCCAAAAGATGATTCATAAAGATGGCTTTCCTTGAAGAAAGTGAGGTAAGCTTGGCTAGTAGGGAAGCATTTCCTTAACATATAACAAACATTCATAACCAATCTTCTACAGTCTTATACTTTGAATAATACTGGAGACACTCCTGTTAAAATTGGCATAAGCTGTGAACATAGGCTATGACCACAGCTTCACTTTGATTTAATGGTTCTGAGGAACCCATGGACTCTTCATAACTGTGGAAGTGAACACCCTCTCCCAACTATGTACCAATCTATGATTGTGTAGCTAAGTTATTACAGAGGAGCTCTGTTCTCCTTAGGCAAATTCTCTGATCTCTCAGGGCTTTCTGAAATGTATGCAGTGCTCAGGACACCCTGGAATTCTGCAAGGGTGTTTACAGAAGACAGTGGGAGGGAGTTATTGTGTGCTGAGACCAAATTGTAGCCACAGTGGCCTGGTAATGATGTTTGGCTTTACATGTTACAGACACTCTCCAGACTCTATAGAGCATGACTCGAAAAGTCCCCATGTTACTAGAACCTCACTGGAATTATGACTCGGTATCACTAGTTCTCATGGTGCTAGATGTAGGATATGTTGGAGACAGGGAGACAGTTGTAGGATGCTTTCTGGGGAAACTCAATGTTTCTTTCAGTATCTTTACATATGAGGAGTCTGGCAGGGGGAAGAAGACTTGAGAAGCATTATCAGTAGTGGGGAGAGAATGTGATCTTTGTGTTAGGAGCACTTGGCTCAAGATCATCCAGTATTTGCCATCAAATATTGAATACATGAATTATGCTTTTTTTTTCTCAGATTTCGGTTGGCCTAATAGCTGCTACAAAAAATCTCTAGGATTTAATGAGATGAGAAGCCTCTCGTAATTGAAATAGCGCATTATAGTATTTCTGAAGTCAGGAGGCTTTCATGTCTGACATGTTGTATTTTATCACCGAAATGCTAATAGAACTTTCCATCACCTAGTAGCCTGGGTCAGATCTGGGACTGCTGAAGCTGATATGGCCTGCTGTGTAAGGCCAAGGGGCTGCGTGGACTGGGATCTGCAAGTTATGGTGGTGGGGGGAGCTTTTTAGTTTACCAGAAAGTCTAAGAGTATAATGCTAAAATATTCATAGGTCTAATCAAAGATACCAAAACCATC
Source organism: Rhynchomys soricoides (assembly GCA_019843965.1). Lineage (NCBI taxonomy): Eukaryota > Metazoa > Chordata > Mammalia > Rodentia > Muridae > Rhynchomys > Rhynchomys soricoides. Next base: position 1,525,689 of record JADRCH010000130.1, on the reverse strand, counting down.
ATGCCTTTATGCTGCCGCATTGTTTGATGTAATACTCCTTAAAAGGATAGCAGATGATGAAATGGTGGCTGTCTTTCATCTGTATGGTATAGAAGAACTTTCAGCTTCAGCTCTCTCAACTCTGAATCTCAGGCACTAAATTCCTGGTAGCTCCTTACTGCGCACTGGAATTGAAGAGTATAGGCAGATGTGCAGTTGCATGAGTGGAGATCATTAGGCCTCTTCCCAGAGGAAACTAAGGAAGCATGGAGTTCAGGATTGTTTAAAGTGATAACATAAGGAAGATCCCGTTTTGAATGGAACCATTTCCCTACATTAGCATACTGATTTTTACTTTACCATCCAGCAACCGTGTCAACCTCATTTCCCAGGAGCTACCACCAGAGCAAGACGCACTGTGGCAGACAACTGAGCTTTTTACAAGGGTTTGGCTTAGCCTGTCTGGCGGATAGACAAGGTCCTTGAGGCTCCTGCCAATTGGACTGTTCTTAGCACCTACTCTAATATATCTAGTCTTTCAGTCACAGGAGAATTTGATCATTAAACATTTGCAGGGAGTGGTGAGGGCCAGCAGTTGGAAATGATTTCAAGACATATGACAATTTTATCTTTAGGAACTTTCTGAATAAAGAATGATTATCATAAATAATATTAATGATAAAATCAACCAAGCTGATTGTAGATAACATTGAGCTTTGTATAGCTTTGTCAAAGTTAAAGTCTGGAAACAGCAATTAAAACGTTTATGTTTGGCCATTATTTTATCCTGTGGTTTCATGTTTATTTCAGTTGGTTATAATCTTTTAAAACCCAATATGCATATAAAGTTAGTGTCTACTTTTTGTAAAAGTTACTTTGTACTGTTCTGATAAATTAGTAAAATTACTTTATTTTAATTTCAGTATTACTACAAAAGAAAGTTTAACTTTCAAATGCTCTGTGTACATTGCAAGTTATTTTTAATACAACAGTTCCACTCTGTGTTAAATATTGCAGCGTTTCCCCTGTACCATACAGAACAAAATAATGTTCTACTTTGGGAGACTGAGAAAGTATATGAAGATTTATTCCTGATCTGGGGAACACAGCTCACCAATAAAGAGTTACACAGTATGGGAAAACCCTGGGTTCAAAACACAGCATGCTGAAAACTTAAAATAAAAGATTCATTTTTTAACATAATGGCATGTTTTAAAAGGGTAAGTTAATGTGGAGACTGTATTATTTAAAACATGGTTGGGGCGCCAGGTTGAAGAAGCTTGCTGCCGGCCCCCGCGACTCTTGTGGGTAGCGTGTTCAGTTTTTCCTGTCTACTTAAGTGCACCGCTGCAGCTCCAACCACGGGTCTGACGCGCATGGCTTCCACTTTGGCGGTGTTTCAAAAAGACCTAGAAGAGGTCAAAGTGTTGCTGGAAAAGTCCACCAGGGAAAGACTATGTGATACACTTACAAGTGAAAAATCCAAGACTGACACAGAACTAAAGAACAAGATGCAACAGAAGCCTCAGAAGAAACCAGAACCTAGTAATGAAAAACCTGCTGCACAGTTTACTCCTCTTACAACAGGATACACCGTGAAAATCAGGAATTATGGATGAGATCAGTCAGGTAGGTTTGTGAAAATCTGCATCACCTCAACTGAAGTTCATCAGGTTCCCGCTGAGAATGTGCAGGTACACGTCACAGAGAAGTCATTTGATCTTTTGGTAAAAAAACCTCAACAGCAAGAGTTACTCCATTACTGTGAACAATTCTATTGAAACCTATCTCGGTGGAAAAAAGTTCAAAAAAGCCAAGACAGATACCCTTATTATCCTATGTAGAAAGAAAGCAGAAAACACACGATGGGACTACTTAACTGTGGTGGAAAAAGAATGCAAGGAGAAAGAAAAGCCTTCCTATGACACTGAGGCAGATCCTAGTGAGGGATTAAAGAATGTAATTTATGGAGACAGAGACAATGACATGAAGTGAACCATTAATAATGTGTGGGTGGAATCCAGAGAGAAGCAAGCCAGAGAAGACACAGAATTTTGAGGCTTTTAAAAGTCCTTATGGGAACTGTGATGTGGAATGCTCATGTTTCCAGTAAGGGAATGTTGTTGAACTGTTCATGTGGGTATGTAGTTTTGACAGATAACTATTTACACAGACTTCTAAGTAAAGACAGCAGATTCTCCATTTCTTACTGGAGGATGTGATTTAAATAAATAAACTTATTAAACTTTTTCCTTCATTAGCACCCCAGACATTTTGTTTCAGAAAAGGCTATATGGCATTCTTACTGAAATGTAAAACGGAAGTCTTACATAATGAAAATATTACATCACAATTTTTTTTTGTTCTGGGTGGGAGATAAAAAAGCAGAAGTATTTGTCAATCTGTAACTGACATTAGGTTCAAGTAATGTAAAGCTTAAAAGCAAAATTTTTGCATAGAATTCAAATTTGTACATGAACTTGCAAGTTACTATAGAGCTGCTACCCGTTATTACCAGCTTAAGCAACATGTGTGCCATGTGTTACCTTGTACTACAGATTGATTTAAGTATATTTATGAATATAAAATTTAAAAAAATGACAAAAATAGACAAACATCTTGTGTTGATAAGTACGGTCATGGATCAGATGGCTTAAAATATAACCATGATGCGAAAACTTGAAAACTCCATTTATTCCTTTGTTCAGTAAAGTTGGAGTTTTACTTAAAAGATAAAATAAATAAGTAAAAACCATAGCTGGTAAGTTTTGTGCACATCTGTCAGAATAAAAGGCTTGTAAGTTTCAATATTTTGCTTTAATTTTTTTTTTTTTTTTTGCTTAAATTTTTAAATAAAAAGTACTCGGGCAAATGCAAATCAAAATGATCATGACCTGAGATTCCACCTTACACCAATCAGAAAGGCTGTGGTCAAAAATTTCAAGCAACAACACATGCTGGCAAGGATGTGGCAAAAGGAGAACACTCCTCCATGGATGGTGGGATGGCAAATTGATACAACTACTCAGGAAAGCAATCTTGAAGTTCCTCAGAAAACTGGAAATAGTTTTATCTGAAGATCCAGCTATGCCGTTTCTGGGCATATACCCAAAAGATGGTCCACCATGCCACAAGGATGGGTGCTCCACTATGTTCATAGGATTCTAATTCATAGTAACCAGAAGCTGGAAACAACTATTCAGCTATTTAAAACGAGGACGTCATGAATTTTGCAGGTAAATGGATGGGAATAGAAAGAATCTTGAGTGAGGTAACCCAGACCTAAAAGTATGTACTCATTGATAAGTGGATATTAGTCAAAAAGTACAGAATACCTATAATACACCCCACAGACCCTAAGAAGTTAAACAAAAAGGAAGGCCCAAGTGAGGATGCTTCAATCCCACTTAGGAGGAGGAATACAAAATCATGGGAGGCAGAGAGAGGGAGGGACCTGGGTGCTAGAGGGGAAGGGGAAGGGGGGACAAGTTCAGGTACAGGGGGCAGGAGAGAAGCACAGAGGGCTATGAAAATGAATGGAAATAAACACTGCCAGGGGTGGGGGGTCGGGTTGGGAGTAACTTCTAGAAAGTCCCAGAGACCTGGGATGTGAGAGGCTCCTAGGACTCAATGGGGATTGAAAGAACTGAAGTGGATGGCAACTCCATAGGAAGACCAGCAGTGTCAACTAGCCCAGACCCCTGGGAGCTCCCAGAGACTAAGCCACCATCCAAAGAGCAGACATGGGCTGGTCTGAGGCCCCTGGAACTTCGTAGCAGAGGACTGCCTGCCTTGTCTGAACTCAGTGGGAGAGGATGTGCCTAATCCTGTGGAGACCTGATGCCCAGGGTACCAGCATGCTTTGGGAAGGGGACACCCTTTCAGAGGCGAAGGGGACAGGGCATGGGCAAAGAACTTTGGGATGGGGACCAGGAGAGGGGGCAACATTTGGGAGTAATTAATTAGAAAAAAATACTACCTTTACAAACAGTAAAAAAAAAATAAAACAAATATATATCTCTGCTTTATATTTTCTTCATGGAAATTCGACAATAAGTATATTTCATTATACACTCTTGATGCATTCTAATATTTAACATATTTTACAAATAATATTTATCAGATGTACTCCTATTTTCCCAATATAGAGTGAGTTCAGATGTCTCTCAGTAGTTTCCAAAAACTATTTTCAATTACAGGTCCTGCTGCCTTAGGGTTTTTCTCTACCAGAATCTTATACAGGAAGACCATGACGCATCAGACACAGGTACTGCACACAGGCTTAGTCATAAGAATCCATCCTAACAGGATCACTGGGTTGTCTACATTGAATATCAACTTCCACCGGCTTGGTCTATTCCTTCTTTTCACTCACTTCAGACCATGTGAACAATCAAGTATCAAACTGAATCTCAACTACTGACAGATGTGTTGTGACCAATGAAACCTAAGGACGAAAGCTTGCACAAGCTTGAGTTGCCAGACAGAAAGTTTGTATTGTTTATTCTCTGCCGTCTTTTATCAGAGTTGAATGCTATCACTTTGGTACAATTAACTGCTGACACTCAAAATTTGTATATTTCCTTCAGCTTTGGTCTTGTATTTCCAGGAGACTGGGGAGTATACTCTTGTCCAGATAATCCTGACAATGGTTTAAATGTGTTCACAGTTTTACCTAGGAAAGGCACTGTCAGAAATCAGAACTAAAAGCCAATCGGTGATGGAGGATGTGCCGGTCATTTCTATTTTCTTTCCTGGACACCATTACAGAGCTGTGAGGTCTATGGCACACATCCACAAGAGGCTGAGCCTTGAGTAGAACTTTTGTCCATGTAGTTCAAACCCTAAGTCCTGTAAGTCATATTCTTGTAAGGAGTGGCTTTGTGACCTCAGTTTTTCAATGGTTTTAGAAAGGTCTAACTCTAGCCTGGAGTCTTTCCTCTTTTTAACATTAAATCACTAATACAAGTGGAATATATGTCTGTACTGAGTAAGACAGTGCAGGAGGAAATAATTATCTCAAAAGACAAATTGAGCTAAGATGACAGAAGCCAGAGAGAGAAATTAGCATCTACAATGATCAAGAGTGGGTGGGATGGTGTCTTGTTAGGGTTTTATTGCTGTGAAGAGACAACACGACCACAGTAACTCTTGTAAAGGAAAACATTCAATTTGCAGCTGCCTTACAGTTTTAGAGGTTTAGTCTGTTGTCATCATGGTGGGAAGCTGGCAGCATGCAGGCACTCATGGTGCTGGAAGAGCAGAGAGAACTACATCTTAACTAAAAGTAGCAGGAGAAAGTGAACTACACTGGGTGTAGCTTAAACATAAGAGACCTCAAAACTTGTCCCACAGTGACACACTTCCTTTAACAAAGCCAAACCTCCTAACTGTGTTAATCCCTATGGACCAAGCATTAAAAACCATGAGTCTATAGGCACCATACCTATTCAGACCACCATAGACAGAGAATGGAGAGGATTCTGATACATCTCTACTGCTTGTGCTTCTGGGTGGCCTGCAACTACAGAAAGGAAAGGTCAGCATACTCACTCTGCCTCCATAAGATTATATATGCTCTCTACTCAAAAGGCAACTCAAATGCCTCCATCTGCCTAGAGGTATTTGTCATGTACTAAGCAAGTCACCTAATATGAAAATAATTCACTCTATAACCAGGAAATTATGATGAATGAGTTTCCTGGTACACTAAACTTACCAGCAGATAGTGGATCCAAAGCTGCTTAGGAAACATATTTTCCTGAATGATAGTTTCTGCACTCATTGGAAACCCCACCATTACATAGAGCCAGGCAGTCCAGGATCTTGCTTTTCTGAAGGCAAGACATTATGTTATGTAGCTATTCTTTCTAAACATTCCCTCCTGGAGGGAGGAAGTGAATGAGAGAGACTCTGGAAGATAACTTTTGAAAGCCCAAGAAGCTCCTGAAACTGAGGGGGATGAGAAGTTTAGAAAATTCTGAGATTCACACCCCATTCCCAGGATCATAAAAAGTGCTGGGAAGGAGAGTGTGAGGCTGCTTGTCTGCCTCAAAGCTGAGATACCCAAGCACTGCCAGCAAGCTGCTCAGGGGAGGTAGAACACAATCTGTAATAGGTGTCCTAGTCAGTGTTTCCCTGTGTGAGAAACAGCGGAGTCTGAGATGGATGCTGTGGTACCCAGTCTCCTGTGTACACAGATATTGCTGGGGTCCTGGGTTCCCAGTCTGAGTTTCCAGGCAGAATGGGGAAAGCAAAGCCCGGGATGAGGGTGGAACTGGGTTTAGTTCCAACTGAGTGCCAAGAGTACAGAGGAGCTGGAAGGTAGAAGACATTCTCTGGGAGATTTAGGCATGGCTCTTTATGAGGAAGACCTCCTCCCCAAGACCTTCGGCAATCCTTGATGAAGAGATGATCCTTGCTTGTCTAAACATTTTTATTTGATGGCGAATGTGAATGCATACACTTTACTCAGGGTGAACCAGGGAGTCAATACCTTCTGTGGGAAGCAGGAAGAGAAGCTCATTGGCTGAACACTCAGAGTCTATTAGATATCTCATTAGCATGGAAAACTTCAGGTTTTTATACAATGTGACTGATTGCCAAGGTCCTCTCAGTCAAGAGGTGTCATGGTTACATGTTCCGGATCAGGTAGTTTGGCAGGGATCTGGTCCCACTCCTGCTGTTCTCAATTTTACCATTCCCTAGGGTCTGAGCCTGCTCAACTTTACCAGTTCTTCTGTCTGGTGGCATGGTCCACTTGCCCCACAGGAGAGGCTTTTCAGCAAAGCTAACTGCAAGTTGTACACAGGCACCCTAGTGAGATAACTGCCCATGCCATGGTAAGATTCCAAAATGTTATAGCCATCTTAAAATCACCCATGATCCTGTAAGCAACCATTTAAACTAATTGCTTCACCAAGCAGGACTTGGTGTCTGCTGTCAGTGCCCTTTCTGTGGAATACACACCTAGATATATCTGTGCAGAAAAATTCACTCAACCTGAAAGTAATTTATTGGTTTTTACTTTCAACTAAATTTGGCCTGCAGAATTGTTCACTCTCTTCTTGTTTCATGATGTATAATGTTGGCTATAAATTATCTAGAAGTGAGATAGGGTAAGCATATTCTATTTCTTTTTTAAAAACCTTTTAATGCACCCCAATCCCACTCATCTCCCCATCCCTTTGTATCTATTCTCTGCCCTTGCAACCTCCCTGCCAAAAGAAAACAAAAATAAAAAGGCAAATATGAAAAAAATCAGATAAAGAAAACCATCTTACTGTGGAAGCTGCACTGTGTTACAGTATATCATACAGTATACCCCTTTGCCTAGACAGCTATACTTGCAAATGTTCATTGCAATGAGTTGTTGGTCTGGTTTGAGGCCTCTGGCTTCTGCTACACTATCAATACCGAATCCTCACTGGGACTCCTCTCAGATATCCTGTTGTTACCCTGTATTATGAAGATCCACAAGCTTTGGATCTGCAGGATCAGCACCTTCATGCACCCCAGCAGTTAATAGATTAGATCTACCCCAAGTTAGATACTGGGTGGGGCAACTCAAAGCCTTGGATCTGGACATAGATGGTAGCTGAGTTTGTCAGCCCATCAGCTCTCCTGTGCCTATGAAATTGGGGCCAGTTCTCCCACTTTGCTCAGGTGAAGGGTGGGGCCAGCTCACTTGCCTGTTGCAACTGGCAAGGGGCCAGACCAGCTCCAGCTCTCCTGTGCTCATTCTATTGGGTCCAGTTATCTACCACTGCCCAGCAAGGGGCAAGGCCAGTTCTGATCTCCTGCTCTCATGATCTCAGGCCCAGCTCTCCCACTCAATGAAGGCAGTGAAGGACAAGGACAGGAGGGCATCTCTTCCACCCCCATATCACAATTCAACAAATGAGGCATAGGGCCAGCTCTCCTGCAATCACACCATAGGCCAGTCCACTGGCCTGCATCCCAGTCACCAAAGCCAGCTGTACAATGCTGCCTAGGTGAGGTACAGGGCCCATTCTCTTAAGTGCTGCAGCCATTGAGAGGCAGGGTCAGTTCTGCACAGTCCTTGGACATCTCCATGGTCCCAGCAGCAGCCCAGACCATGGATGTCCACTTGGCCTTTGGTAATAACGTGAGCCGTGGACATTGTCACAGACCCCTGCTGCTGTAGGGCCATGGACCCAGACAGGCCCTCATTGACAGCATAGGCTGGGATTTCATCTGACCTCAGATGGTTATGCAGGCTAGTTATATCATGCTGTCCTTCAGCAGCCTTCCTATCTCCAGTTACACCTCTCTTCATAGTGCACAAACCATTCTGCTTCTCTTTCTCTCCCATCTCTCCCCCAGATACTTAGACAACAAAATGAAACATGTAGTCACTGGGCAGACAGACAAGCCATGAGGTGGGTGGACCTCTGGGTGTCTTCTACCTGCCTGCACTGAGTGCCAGTAGGCAGGACCTAAATGTGCCTGTAAAACCTCTACAGAATACGTGGAACAGTTATTTGAAGATTTTAAAGCCAAATGGATAATAATAGAAAAGTAGGATTTTAAAAACCTAGAATATTATAGAACTTGTTATGAGTTTATCATTTTTTTACTCTTAAGTATTCTCTAGTCCTGACTCAAGGAAGCCAAAAGTCAGAAAACTATTCATAGAAATTGATACAGAAAAAGAGCCAGAGAAGGTGTCTAGCTAATACTCAACACATAAGAACAAGATATTTAAGAGCTTAGAGTGGAGAAAACTCTGTTTTTCCCCTATTCTTTTGTATTCAAGTTTCTGATAACACAAATAGGATGAAAGAGCTCATTCTTCTTCAAGAGCAGCTGTTGTCTCAAGGGGTTATGGTAAACTCCAACTTCATTTTTTTCCTCTTTATCCTCCTACTTGTTACCTTGTGGTGGTTTTAATGAAAACAAACATGTTTAACACTTGGTCTGCAGTTAGTGGAACTGTTAAGAAAGGATTGGGGGTGTGGTCTTATTAGAGGAGATGTGTCATTGAGGGTAGGCTTCAAGTTTTCCAAAGTCCATGCCATTCCCAGTTTGCTCTCTGTCTTGTGTTTGCGCCTCAAGGTGGGATTTCTCAGCTACTGCTCTACCATCATACCTTCCTGCTTGCTACCATTTTCCCTGCCACGATGGTCATAGACTCTAATTAATCTTCTGAAACTGTAAGCCCCCAAAGGCTCTTGTATAAGTTGCCTTAATCATTTTGGTTTATCATAGCCACAGAAAAGAAGCTAAGACATATCTCAGTAAGAGTGCTGATATGATAAATGTAACAAAGGGAAAATGGAACCTTATTGTCTAATTTATATGACAATTATAACCTAATGTGGAAAGAGTCAAAACTCAATTATAAGCATCTCGAGGCAGTAAAATATTGAACCGAGATAAATTACAAAATGTTGAAACCTAAACCTACCCACTAAGAAGTCTGTGAGATTGTACTTTCTAGTAATATCAGAAGTTATAACCATAACGGCTCACCAACAGGACTACCCTAATGTGAGATGAACAAGGATAACATTAATAAACTTGCCAAACTGAATGGGGGAAAGCCCATGAGGCCTCAGCCCTAGACAATTAACTTCTCCAATTGAGGAAACCTGGGAGCATGTGAAGTTGTCTTCCCTAGGGAACAGCACATTGATTTGTTGTCCCATGCCAAACAGATTGCCCTGAAAACATACATATGGACTCATTAACATCATATGGAGTCAACAGGTTATATTTAGGAATATGTATGTATGTACAAATACAAATATATGTGCAATAACAATTAATGAAAAACTCATGAATTTGAAGAGGGTGGAGAGGGGTGTATGGGAGAGTTTAGAGAAAAGAAAGGGAAGGGAGAAGTGTTGTAATTAACCACAATGGCAAATATAAACAATAAAACATAAGTCTTTATGGAGATGTAATAAATATATAATGTACATAATTAAATACTAAAATATTCATGTAACTCCAAAGAAGAAAAACGTAACTATGAAAAATATCAATATTGCACTAAATATAAATGGTTTAAATACACCAATTAAAAAATGCAGCTTATCTGAGTAGGTAAAGCTTGTGACCTAAAAACTTGTTGGGTACAAAAACTCACTTCAAATATAATTATAAAGATTAAAAGTAAAAGATAGTAAAACAATTATAATGATGACAATCTAAAGTTGAGCTGTAAGATGTTGGGTATCTAGTAAGTAATAATCTTCCTTATTTCAAGTCATTTGGCTTCAGATAAAGTCACCTCTTTCCTGAAATTCATAATGCTAGATGTTCTTCTGTTAGTGTAGACTCAGTAGCCAATGTATCGCTTTCATGTTTGCCTCCTTATCTTCCCTGGGCAAAGAGACCTCTATCTTAGTGTTAGAGAACAAACTGCTCCTGCTTTTTCTCCTCGTAAGAATGTGTTGGCCTGGGTTTTGCCTGAATCGAGGCATTGGAAATGATGAGCAACTTAGGTCAGGAGCAGTAGCAGCTTAATGGCAACTAGGATGAAATTTTCTATTGTCACTGAGTTTTACCAATAGCATCTTTTCTATTTGGCAATATATATAGTCTCAAAATTATTTTTTGTAGCCCATCAAAATATCAGTGCTCTGCTCAGGATGAAGAAAATCTCCCAGCAAATCAAAGGCTTCCTTCACTGCCCTGCCCTGTCACTATGTCTCTTAAATATGATTCATACTGCTAAAATGAGTTCGTTGTGCCTGCATTGAAATGTTAAGCCTTCTGGGGTTTTCCTAAAGATCTCACCTTATTTCAGGAGTTCTTAGTTCTGAGCTGAATGACCTTTTGACCCATATGCTGATAGATATCACATAGACAACAGACTCACATCAAGGTAAGGTTTTCACTAGCATAGGCTATTGTTACCTTTCTAAGCACAGTTGTGTTAGAAGGCTTGGTTCCTGGAAAATAGAAAATGAAGCTACCTGTTGTTTCTAGTCATATGTACTGTCACAGTCCTGCTTGGAGAGACAGGCTTTCAGGCCAGTCTTCAAATCCTTGACCACATTTTAGCAATAGTAGGCTTGTTATTTGGAAGGAATTTGAGAAGGTCATGAGCCTTGTGCATAGTCTCAAAATTAGTATTGTTCATAAGTCATTAATTCCTTGCTCAATCCCCCATTGTCTTTCCACTGACCTCTGAAGAACACCCATGATCTTTAAACTGGCTTTTTCCCAGAGAAAACTGGTTTTGCTGTCCCTGGGGCAGCTCATGTTTATTTGAAACTTTGTTCTCTGTTTCAACTGCTGTCCCCCAGCTCTGACAAACTAGCTTACATCTTCTCTCCTTTCAACCTCATCCATCCTGATTCTTTGAAAAGCTGTCCCTCTGTAGGAGTCACATACTCTTTCTTTCTCTTTTTGTTTTGTTTTGTTTTATAGCACTTTCATGTAACTTCCAAGTAAAGGGATGGTGTCCTAAGGTTAAGAACCCATTGTCTGTGTATCTCTTGGGTTTAGATGTGGACTTTGCATCTTAGAAGCCCTGTTTTCTGGATCACAGTTGCTTCCCCAATACTGCTGAAAAACAGTTGAACTTTCATCTTCACAAGTACAGAAAATGCCAGTTTGTTTGTGAATACATTTCAAATGTATGAAGCATAATATTGCTTTGCATATGTTGAGTGTTTATATTTCTACCTGCTTTTATCTTCACCAAGTCTGAAGTCCAGTGTACAGAATAAAAGCAATCACTTTCCTGTTACATCTTGGAAAGTCACACTAACATCTGTACTTAAATAAAAAATTCATATTATAGGTAAAGAATTTCATGGATAAAATTTTTTATTGTTGGCAACGATTAGTTGTCTCTCAGTAATTAACAATGAGACTTCCTATGCTCTCTAGTGTATTTAATGTGAAAGAAAAACACTAAATACCTTTCTATCTACCATGTATCAGATTTGTATTTAATTATCTTAAAGTGCTTTGCTGGCTAGTTTTATGTCAACTTGACACAAGCTAGTCTTTTTTAGAAAAGAAAACATCAATTGAAAAAATGTTCCCACAATATTATTCTGTGAACAGACCTGTGATACATTTCCTTGACTGATATTTAATATGAGAAGGCCAAGCTCACTGTGGAGAGATACCATGCCTGGGCTGGTGGTCCTGGATCTATAAGAAAGCAGTCTAAACACGCTATGAGGAGAAAACTGGTAAGCATAACTTTTCTAAGGCTTATGCATCAATTTCTGTCCCAGGTTCCTGCTTTGTTTGAGTTTTGACCCCTATTTCCCTCATTGATGAACTGTGATGTAGAACTACAAGCTGAAATAAGCCATTCCCTCCTTAAGTTACATTTAATCATGGTGTTTTATCACAATAGAAATGCTAACTAAGACAGGTGATCATGGATTTCCTGTAGATCTAATATTTTTTAATTTCAATAAAAATATGTAAAAACAAATTGTAAATGTGAATAATTATTTTAAGAATGTCGATAGTGAACTAATTATGGTGATTCACATCTGTATTCCTTACACTTGAGAATCTGAGACAATAGGAATTTGAAGTCAGATGTGAGACTCTGATTTAAAAAAGTGAAAAATATCTTCAACATTGATTTCTATGTGTTGAGAATATTCAACCCTTCCTCTAGTTATTCTGACATAAAATTAATTTTAGATGATAGCTTTCCTACTTCTCCTCTGAAGGAGAAATGTGTTCTCTTTTCATACATTGGCCCTTTGGTGTGCTCTGCCCCAACCCAGCCCTAGTGATCCATATCCTACTCTCTATTCCTGCATACTGAATCTTTTGGATTCCATAAATGAGTGAGTGCATAAAGTGTTTGTACCTAATATACTTAATACAATGTACCTAATACACTTAATACAATGTACCTAATACACTTAATACAATGTTCTCCATTTCATTCCTATTGCTACAAATTACAGAATTCCATCATTCGATGGCTGAATAATTCTTTACATGCATAGAAACTGCATAGTATTTTATAGTGTAATTGTAATTACTTTTCTACTACTATTCATTTACTCACACAGAAGAAGCTACCAAGGGTTCTTTTGAAATCCACTCTCGGATGCTTTTATAGCAATATATACTCTGAAGTTGTACCTAGGGATATGGGTGTGTGTGTGTGTGTGTGTGTGTGTGTGTCCCTTATAACTAGGAGTCATCTTGGATGTGATGACTGAATCCTGGATAACAGGACATAAGTAGAAGCATCACAAAGCAGATTCCAAGGACACACTCAAGAGACAGCTTTGCCAGCCTTTGCAATCCTAGCTCTCTGCTTCCTTTGTGCTGCCTAGCAGCATATGCTGCCATGCCAGGGTTTCAGGGTGAGACCCACAAAGCCTGGAATTTGTGTAAGTGTTGTACACACCTGGTAGTGCATAATTGGGTTGGAAGAGAAATGAAAAGCTTTCCTATTTTAACTACAATTGATTTTCTGCTACATTTTGTTTGTTTGTTTTTGTTTTTAATTTAATTTTATTTTTTACTTATTCACTTTACAACTCACTCACTGCCCCTTTTTGTCTTTATTTTTTATTATTAATTTTATTTATTTATTTATTCATTTTACATCCTACTTACTGCTCCCCCCTCCCCCATCACTTCCCCACAGTCCTTCCCACATCCCCCACTTCTCCTCTGAGCGGGTGGAGGATACTTAGGTATCTCTCCACCCTGGCACTTCAAGTCTCTTCTAGGCTAGGTACTTTCTCTCCCACTGAGGCCAGACAAGGCAGCCCAGCTAAAGAACATATCCCACATACAGGCAACAGCTTTTGGGATAGGCCCTACTCCAGTTGTTCAGAACCCAAATGAAGACCAAGTAGCACATTTGCTACATATGTGCTGGGAAGCCTAGGCCCAGCCTGTGTATGTTCTTTGGTTGGTGGTTCAAACTCTAAGAACCCCAAGGGACCAGGTTAGTTGACTCTGTAGGTCTTCCTGTGGAGTTCCTATCCCCTTCAGGACCCGCAATCCTTCCTCCTGTTCTTCCATAACTGTCCCCAAGCTCCATTCACTGTGTGGCTGTGGGTGTCTGTATCTGTCTTAGTCACATGCTGGGTACCTTCTCAGAAGATAACTTGTTCCTACCTGTGCAGTCCTTGTCACGATGTCACAGTCTCTAACTTTATATTTGTTGGTTGTGCTTTGTTTAGGAGGTCTGGTTTCCTTGGTGTCTTCCATTGATTGTGCCACTTACAGTCTTTCTTCTACCTCTTCCACAGAGAACGCTTGGCCCTGAGGGGAAGAAAGTGATGGAGACGTAACATACATGGATGAGTGTTTCAAGGTCTCTCACTTTCTGCATGTTTTCTTTCTCTCTTTCTCTCTCTCTCTCTCTTTTTTTAAAATCCTTCCATTTGTTTACATCTCAAATGATATCCCCCTTCCCGGTTACTCATCTATAAAACCCCCATCCCACATCCGCCCTCTCTCCCTGCCCTTTGCTTCCTCACCCACCCACTCTTGCCCCATCGCTCCTGAAACCCCCTACTCTGAGGCATCCAACCTCCACAGGACCGAGGGCCTCTTTTCCCATTGATATCAGACAAGGCCAGCCTATTCTATATTTGTATTTGGAACCATGGATCCCTCCCTATACTCTCCAACTTGGTTGGTGGTCTAGTCCCTGGTAGCACTGGGTAGTCCAGCCAGTCAAAATTATTCTTTCTATAGGGTTGCAATCACCCTCCGCTCCTTCAATCCTTCCACCAGCTCCCCCACTGGGGTCTCTGAGCTCAGTCTGATGGTTGGCTCCAAGCATTTGCATCTGCAGTGGTCAGTTGCTGGTAGAACCTCCCACGGAAGAGCCACACCAGGTTCCTGCCAGCAAGCTCCTCTTGCCAATAGCAATAGTGTCTGCAGACAGGTTGGATCCCCAGGTGGAGCAGTCCCCGGATGGCCTTTCCTTGAGTCTTTTCTCCATTTTTTTTTTTTTTTTGTTCCTGTCTTTCATTTGGACAGGAACATTACTCGGTTAAAACCTTTGAGATGGGTGAGTGGCCCCATCCCTTGACTTGGGACTGTGCCTATCTACTAGAGGTGGTTTTGACAGGTTCTATCTCCCCTTCCTTGTGCATTTCAGATAAAGTCATCCCTGTTGGGTCCTGAGAGCCTCTGGCTTCCCTGATGTCCGTGGTTACCCCCAGTTCCTCATTCCCCTCTGCTACATATTTTTATTTTTTCCTAATCCTGGTCCCACCTTTTTTCTCCCCTTCCTCTCTTCCTCCCAGGTCCCCTCTCTCTCCATCTCCCATGATAATCCTGTTCCTCCCTCTCTGCAGGAATGAAGCATCCACACCCTGGTATTCCTTTCTCCTAAGCTCCATATGGTCTATGGGTTGTATCATGGGCATTGTGAACTTTCAGGATAATATAGTCTTATCAGTGAGTACATACCATGTGTGTTCTTTTGTGTCTGGGTTACCTCACTCAGGATGATATTTTCTAGTTCCATCCATTTGTCTATGAATGTCATGAAGTCATTTTTTAACAGCTGAGTAGTACTCCATTGTGTAAATGTACCACATTTTCTGTATCTATTCCTCTGTTGAAAGACATCTGGGTTCTCTCTAGCTTCTGTTTATTATAAATAAGGCTGCTATGAACATAGTGGAGCATATGTCCTTGTTATATGTTGGAGAATCTTATGGGTATATGCCTAGGAGTGGTATAGCTGGGTCCTCAGGTAATACTATGTCCAATGTTCTGAGGAACTGCCAGACTGATTTCCAGAGCAGATGTACCAGCTTGCAATCCCACCAAAAATGGAGGAGTGTTCCTCTTTCTATGTATCCTCACCAGCATCTGCTGTCACCTGAGTTTTTGATCTTAGCCATTCTGACTGGTGTGAGGTGGAATCTCAGGATTGTTTTGATTTGCATTTCCCTGATGACTAAGGATGTTGAACATTTCTTTAGGTGCTCCTCAGCCATTCAAGATTTCTCAGCTGAGAATTCTCTTGTTTAGCTCTGTATCCCATCTTTTAATAGGGTTATTTGGTTCTCTGGAATTTAATTTCTTCTGTTCTTTGTATATTTTGGATATTAGTCCTCTATTGGGTGTAGGGTTAGTAAAGATCTTTTCCCAGTCTGTAAGTTGCTGTTTTGTCCTATTGACAGTGCACTTGCCTTACAGAAGCATTGAAATTTTAAGAGGTCCCATTTGTCAATTATTGATCTTAGAGCATGAGCCATTGGTACTCTGTTTAGGAAATTTTCCCTTGTACCTATGTGTTTGAGGCTCTTGCCCACTTTCTCTTCTATTAGATTCAGTGTGTCTGGTTTTATGGGGAGGTCCTTGATCCACTTGGACTTGAGTGTGGCACAAGGAGATAAGAATGGATCAATTTGCATTCTTCTACATGCCGACCTCCAGGTGAACCAGCACCATTTGTTGAAAAATTTGTCTTTTTTTCCCGCTGGATGATTTTAGCTCCTTTGTCAAAGATCAAGTGACCATAGGTGTGTGGGTTCATTTCTGGGTTTTCAATTCTATTTCGTTGATCTACCTGCCTCTCTCTGTACCAATACCATGTAGTTTTATATCACTTTTGCTCTGTAGTACAGCTTGAGGTCAGAGATGGTGATTCCCTCAGAAGTTCTTTTATTATTAAGGATGTTTTTTGCTAATCTTTTTTTGTTTGTTTGTTTGGTTTTTGGTTTTGTTTTTGTTGTTGTTGTTTTTCCACATGAATTTGAGAATTGCTCTTTCTATCTCTGTGACTAACTGAGTTGGAAATTTGATGGCAATTGTATTGAATCCGTAGATTGCTTTGGTTAAGATAGCTATTTTCACTATATTAATCCAGCCAATCCAAGAGCATGGGAGATCTTTCCATCTTCTGAGCTCTTCTATTTCTTAGTTCAGAGATTTGAAGTTCTTGTCACACCAAAGTATTTTATATTATTTGTGACTATAGTGAAGGGTGTCCTTTCCTTAACTTCTCTCTCAGCCCATTCATCCTTTGATTAGAGGAAGGCTATTGATTTGTTTGAGTTAACTGTATATCCAGCTACTTTACTGAAGTTGTTTATCAGCTTTAGGAGTTCTCTGGTGGAATTTTTGGGCTCACTTAAGTATACTATCATATCATCTGCAAATAGTGATATTTTGACATCTTTTTTTCCAATTTGTATTCCTATGACCTCTTTTTATTGTCTAAATGCTCTGGCTAGGACTTCAAGTACTATATTGAATAGGTAGGGAGAGAGTGGGCAGCCTTATCTAGTCCCTGATTTTAGTGGGATTGCTTCAAATTTCTCTCCATTTAGTTTGATGTTGGCTATTTGGTTTGCTGTCTATTGCTTTTATTATGTTTAGGTAGAGAACTTGAATTCCTGATCTCTCCAATACTTTTAACATGACGGGGTGTTGTATTTTGTCAAATACTTTTTCAGCACTCTATCAGATGGTCTTGTGGGTTTTTTTCTTTGAGTTTGTTTATGTAGTGGATTACATTGATGGATTTCCATATATTGAACCATCCATGCATTCCTGGGATGAAGCCTACTTGCTCATGTTGAATGATCATTTTGATGTATTCTTAGATTCAGTTTGCAAAAATTTTATTGAGTAGTTTTGCAATGATATTCATAAGAGAAATAGGTCTGTAGTTCTCTTTCTTTGTTGAGTCTTTGTGTTTGGTAGTGTTCTTTCTGTTCCCATTTTGTGGAATAGTTTGAAAAGTATTGGTATTAGGTCTTCTTTGAAGGCCTACACTAATTCTGTACTAAAACCATAGTCCTGGGCTTTTTTTTATTTTTTTATTTTATTTTTTGGTTGGGAGACCTCGAATGACTGCTTCTATTTCCTCGGGGTTTATGAGACGGTTTAGATGGTTTATCTGTTCCTGATTAAACTTTGGTACCTGGTATCTGCCTCGAAAATTATCCATTTCATCTAGATTTTCTAGTTTTGTTGAGTATAGACTTCTGTAGTAGGATCTGATGATTTTTTTTAAATTTCCCAACTTTCTGCTGTTATGTCTGCCATTTTATTCCTGATTTTGTTAATTTGGATACTATCTCTGTGCCCTCTAGCTTGGCTAAGGGTTTATCTATCTTGTTGATTTTCTCAAAGAACCAGCTCCCAGTTTTGTTGATTCTTTGTATAGTTCTTTTTTGTTTCTACTTGATAGATTTCAGCCCTGAGTTTGATTATTTCCTGCCATCCACTTCTCTTGGGTATGTTTCCTTCTTTTTGTTCTAGAGCTTTCAGATGTGCTGTCCAGCTGCTAGTGTATGATCTTTCCAATTTCTTTACTAAGGCTTTCAGGGTTATGAGTTTTCCTCTTAGCATGGGTTTCATTGTATCCCATAAGTTTGGGAATGTTGTGCCTTCATTTTCATTAAATTATAAAAAGTCTTTAATTTCTTCCCTGATCAAGTTGTCATTGAGTAGATAGTTTTTCAGCTTCTATTTGTATGTAGGCTTTCTGTTGTCTTTGTTGTTAGTGAAGACCAGAAGTCTGTGGTAGTCTGGTAGATTACATGGGATTAATTCAATGTTCTTTTATTTGTAGAAATTTGTTTTGTGTCTGATTATATGGTCAGTTTTTGAGAAGGTACCATGAAGTGCTGAGAAGAAGGTATATTCTTTTGTTTTAAGGTGAATTGTTCTGTAGATATCTGTTAAATCCATTTGATCCATATCTTCTATTTATTACTTTCAATGTATCTCTGTTTAGTTTCTGTTTCCATGATCAGTCCATTGGTGAGAGTGGGGTTTTGAAGTCTCCTACTATTATTGTGTGAGATTCAATGTGTGCTTTGAGCTTTAGTAATGTTTCTTTTACAGATGTGGGTGTCCTTGCATTTGGGGCATAAATGTTCAGAATTGACTGTTCGTCTTGGTGGATTTTTCCTTTGATGGGTATGTAGTTTCTTTCCCCACCTTATTTGATAGCTTTTGGTTGAAAGTCTATTTTATTGGATATTAGAATGGCTACTCCTTGTTTCTTGGGACTACATGCTTGGAATTTTTTTTCTAGTCTTTTACTTTGAGGTAGTATCTGTCTCTGTCACTGAGTTGTGTTTCCTGTATGCAGCAAAATGCTGGATTCTGTTTATCTATCCAGTCTGTTTGCCTATGTCTTTTTACTGGGGAATTGATTCCATTGATATTGAGAGATATTAAGGACCAATGATAGTTGTTTTCTGTTATTTTTATTGTTAGAATTGGAATGATGTTTGTGTGGTTCTCTTCTTTTGTGTTTGTTGTGAAAAGATTGATTTCTTGCTTTTTCTTGGATGTATTTTCCCTCCTTGGGTTTGAATTTTTTTCTGTTATCCTCTGTAGGGCTGGATTAGTGAAAAGTTATTGTTTAAATTTGGTATTCATGGAATGCCTTGGTTTCTCTATCTATGGTAATTGAGAATTTTTGTTGGGGATAGTAGCCTGGACTGGCAATTTTGTTCTCTTAGGGTCTGTATGACATCTGCCCAGGCCCTTCTGGTTTTTAGAGTTTCTGTTGTGTGCAATTCTTATAGGTCTGCTTTTATATGTTACTTGATCTTTTCCCCTTACCACTTTCAATATTCTTTCTTTGTTCTGTGCATATGGTGTATTGATTATTATGTGATGGGAGGAATTTCTTTTCTGGTCCTATAGTTTGGTATTCTGTAGGCATGTTTGTGTATCTGTATGTTTATGGGCATCTCTTTCCTTAGGGTAGGGAAATTTTCTTCTATAATTTTGTTGAAAATGTTTGTTGGCCCTTTGAGTTGGGAATCTTCACTCTCTTCTATACCTATTTTTCTTAGGTGTAGTCTTTTTATGGTTTCTTGAATTTCTTGGATGTTTTGAGTTAGGAGCTTTTTGTTTTTTGTATTTTCTTTGACTGTTGTTTTGATGTTTTTTATGGTATGTTCTAGACCTGAGATTCTCTCTTCTATTTCTTATATTCTGCTGGTGATGCTTTCATTGATGACTCCTGATCTCTTTCCTAAGTTTTCTATCTCTAAGATTTTCTCCCGTTGCTTTTTTTTTTTTTTTTTTTTTTTTTTTTATGTTTCTATTTCTGCTGTTAGATCCTGGATGGCTGTGTTCAATTCCTTTACCTGTTTGATTGTGTTTTCCTGTATTTCTTTAAGAGATTTATATGTCTTCTCTTTAAGGACTTCTACTTGTTCACCTGTGTTTGCCTGTATTTCTTTAGGGAATGATTTATGTCCTTTTTTTGTTTGTTTTTTGTTTTTTTGTTTTTGTTGTTGTTTGGATTTTCAAAAGAGGGTTTCTCTGTGTAGCCCTGACTGTCCTGGAACTCACTCTGTAGACCAGGCTGGCCTCGAACTCAGAAATCTGCCTGCCTCTGCCTCTCAAGAGCTGGGATTAAAGGCATGAACCACCACTGCCCGGCTATTTATGTCCTTCTTAAAGTCATCTATCATCATCATGAGATGGGATTTTAGATCTGAATATCGCTTTTCAGGTATGTTGGGGTTTCCAGGACTTACTGTGTTGGGAGAATTGTGTTCTGGTGTTGCCAAACAGTATTGGTTTTGTTGCTTATGTTCATGTGTTTGCCTCTCGCCATCTGGTTATCTTTGGTGTTAACTGGCCTTGCTATCTCTGACTGGAGCCTGTCCCTCCTGGAGCCTGTGATCCCCTGATCCCGTGATCCTGAGAGTGTCAGAACTCCTGGGGGTCAAGTTGCATCCAGATTGCAGTCCCCTCCCTCCTCTCCTCCCAGTCCCTCCCTCACAAATCCTTCCTTCCACTACCCTTCCCTTAATCCTCAGAGAATCAGGACCCACTCCCACCTCCATACCACACTGTTTTGGGAAACCAAGTCAAAGCAGGACTAAATGCATCCTCTTCCACCAAGACCTGACCAGGCAGTCTAGGTAGGGAAAGGGGATCCAGTGTCAGGTAACAGAGTCAGAGACAACCCCTGCTCCAATGTTAGGGGACCCACATGAAAGCCAAGCTACACATCTGCCACAAATTTGTAAGAGGCCTAGTTCTAGACCCTGCATAATCTTTGGTCAGTGGTTCAGTATCTCTAAGCCCTGATGGTCCCAGGTTAGTTTACTCTGTATGTCTTCTTGTGGTATCTTTGACCTCTCTGGCTTGCTCAATCCTATTCTCCACTCTTCTACAAGATCCCCCAACTCTGCCTAATATTTGGCTGTGGGTGTCTGCATCTGTTTCCGTCAGATGCTGGATGAAGCCTCTCTTGAGACAACTCTGCTAGGCCTCTGCCTGCAAGCATAGCAGAATATCACCAATAGTGTCAGGGATTGCTTCTCTCCCATGGGAAGGGCCAGTTATCCAGTGACTGTTCCCTCAATCTCTGTTCCATCTTTATCCCTGCACATATTGCAGATAGGAAAAATCGTGGGTTGAATGTTTTTAGAGTGAGTTGATGTCTACCTCCCTTCATTGGAAGCCACCCCCCCCCACTACAGGATTTGCCCACTTCAGACTCTATATCCCCCACTGCTAGGAATGTCAGCAAGGGTCACCTCTATTGATGCCTCTGAAACTACCCCATCCTAGGTCTCCTGGCTAGTTTCAGTGATAAATCCCCCCAAATTTCTGTTCTTTCTCCTAGCCCTGTCCTGCTCCTGATCTCCCCATACCTGATCCCCATACCTGATCCCCTCATCACCCACTTTTCGATCCAGTTCCCTCTCTTCATCCACCTCCAATGTTTGTTTTATTTCCCCTTCTGAGTGAGATAAAAGCATCCACCCTGGGACCTCCTTGTTATTTAGCATCTTTGGACTTGTGAATTGTAATGTGGTTATCCTATATTTTATGGTTAATATCTAATAAATGAGTATATATTATGCATGTCTTTTGGGGTCTGGGTGTTAACCAGGATGATATTTTTCTAGTTTTATCCAGTTGCCTGCCAATTTCATGATGTTCTGATTTTTAATGGCAGAGTGCAATTCCATTGTGTAGATGTAGCTCATTTTCTTTATCCATTTTTCAGTTGAGGGACATCTAGTTTGCTTCCAGTTATTGGCTATTAAAATTAAAGATGTTATGAAAATAGTTGAACAAGTATTCTTGTGGTGTAGTGGAGAATATTTTGGGTATATGCACAGGAGTGGTATAGTTGGATCTTGGGGAAGAACTATTCCAATTTTTCTGATAAGCCACTAAATTGATTTCCAAAGGGCTTGTACCTTTTGCACTTCCACCAGCAAAGGGAAACCCCTTTCTCCACATCCTCACCAGCATGTGTTATTGCTTGAGTTTTTGACCTTAGCCATTCTGACAAGTTTAAGATGGAACCTCAAGAGTAGTTTTGATTTCAATTTCTCTAATGACTAAAGAAGTTGAGCATTTCTATAAGTGCTTCTTGGCTGTTAGAGATTCCTCTGTTGAGAATTCTCTGTTTAGCTCTGTATCCCTTTTTTTTGGTAGGGTAATTGGATCTGTTGATGTCTGATTTCTTGAGTTCTTTATTTATATATTGGATATTAGCCCTTTGTCAGATGTAGGATTGGTGAAATTCTTTTCAAAATCTGTAGGCTGACGTTTTGTCCTATTTACAATTGTCCTTCCCTTTGCAGAAGATATTTAGTTTCATGAAGTCCCATTTATTAATTGCTGATCTTAGAGACTAAGATATTGGTGTTCTGTTCAGGAAGTTGTCTCCTGTGCCAATGTGTTCAAGGCAGTTCCCTTACTTTCTCTTCTATTCAATTTAGTGTGTCCAGTTCTATGTTGAAGTCTTCGA
Organism: Rhynchomys soricoides; assembly: GCA_019843965.1. Classification (NCBI taxonomy): domain Eukaryota; kingdom Metazoa; phylum Chordata; class Mammalia; order Rodentia; family Muridae; genus Rhynchomys; species Rhynchomys soricoides. Next base: position 1,503,011 of record JADRCH010000130.1, on the reverse strand, counting down.
TCCACTTAGACTTGAGTTTTGTGTAGGGTGATACATATTTCTATTCCCCCATATGCAGACATCCTGTTAAACAATCAGTTTTTGAAGATGCTTTCTTTTTTTCCATTGTAACAATTGGCTTGTTTGTCATAAATCAAGTATCCATAGGTGTGTGGGTTTATTTCTGTGTCTTCAATTTGATTCTATTGATCAACCCATCTGGTTTTTTTATGCCAATACCATGCAGTTTTTATTACTACTGCTCTGTAGTACAGCTTGAGATCAGAAATGGTGATTCCACCAGAATTTCTTTTATTGTTCAGGATTGCTTTATCTATTTTTGGATTTTTGTTTTCCATATGATTTTGTGAATTTTGCTTTCAAGATATGCTAAGAATTGTGTTGGAATTTTAATGGGAATTGCATTGAATCTGTAGATTGTTTTTGTTAAGGTGGCTATTTTTACTATGTTAATCCTTCTGATTCATGAGCAGGGGAGATCTTTCCATTTACTGATATCTTCTTCAATTTCTTTCTTCAGAGTCTTGAATATCTTGGCATACAGGTCTTTTACTTGCTTGGTTAGAGTTACACCAAGATATTTTATATTATTTGTGGCTACAGTGAAGGGTGTTGGTTCCCTGATTTCTTCCTTAGCCTGTTTATTTATTATTTATATAAAGGAGGGATCCTAATTTTTTGGAGTTGATTTTTTATCTGGCCACTTGAAGGTGTTTTTCAGCTATAGGAGTTCTTCAGTAGAATTTTTGGTCACTTTTGTATATACTATCATATGATCAGGGAAAAGAGATACTTTGACTTCTTCCTTTTCTATTTGTATCCACTTAATCTTCTTTAGGTGTCTTTTTGTTCTAGCTAGAACTTCAAGTATGTTGAATAGATATGGAGAGAGTGAGCAACCTTGTCTTGTCTCTGATTTTAGTGTAGTTGCTTTAAGTTTTTTTTTTTTCCATTTAATTTGATGTTGACTATTGGCTTTCTATCTATTACCTTTTTTGTGTTTAGGTTTTTACCTTGTATCCTTGATCTCTCCAAGACTTTAAACAAAGACTTTGTATTTTGTCAAAGGCTTTTAACAGTATCTAATGAGATGATTTTACGGTTTTATTTCAATTTTATATAATGGATTACATTGATGAATTTTCATATATTGTACCATCTCTGCATCCCTGGGATGAAGCCTACATGTTCATAATAAATTATATTGATTTGTGAATATTTTATTGACTATTTTTGCCTCAATGGCCACACAGAAAATTAGTCTGAAATTCTCTTTCTTTGTTGAGTCTTCAAGTGGTATAGGTATCAGGGTGACTATGGCCTCATAGAATGAGTTTGGCAGTGTTCTTTCTGGTTCTAATTTGTGTATAGTTTAAGGTTTTGGTATTAGTTCTTTGAAAGTCAGATAGAATTCTTCACTAAAACCATTTGGCTTGGGCTTTTTCACTTGGAAGATTTGTAATGACTGTTTCTATATCCTTAGGAGTTCTAAGACTATTTCAGTTGTTTACCTGAACTGGATTTAACTTTGGTAAGTAGTATCTATCAAGAAAATTTCCCATTTTGCTTAGATTTTCCAATTTTATAGACAATATGCTTTTGAAGTAGAACCTAACATTTCCTTGGATTTCCTCAGTTTCTGTTGTTATGGTTTCCTTTTCATTTCTGATTTTGTTGATTTGGATACTATTTCTACCTGTTAGTTAGATCAGCTAAAGGTTTATCTATCTTGTTCATTTTATCAAAGAATCAACTCTTGGTTTCCTTGATTGTTTGTATTATTTTCTTTGTTTATAATTGTTTGACTTCAGCTTAAGTTTGATTATTTCTGGCTATCTACTCCTTTTAGGTGTGTTTGTTTCTTTTTGTTCTTGAGCGTTCAGATGTACTTTGAAATTGCTAGTATAAGAACTCTCTGATTTTTTTATGAAGGCACTTAGTGCTATGAACTTTCCTCTTAGCACTGCTTTCATTGTGTCCCATAAGTATGAGTATGTTGTGCCTTCATTTTCCTTCAATTCTAGATAGTCTTTAATTTCTTCTTCAGACACACTGACAACTCAGTGATCACTGAGTAGAGAGTTGTTTAATTTCCATGAATTTGTAGGCTTTCAATTGTTTCTATAGTTGAAGTCCAGCTTTAATCCATGATGATCTAATAAGATACAAGGCATTATTTCAATTTTTCTGTATCTGCTGAGGCTTGCTTTGTGACTATGTGGTCAATTTTGGAGAATGTTCTGTGCGGTGCTGAAAGAAGCTATATTCTTCAGTGTTTGGGTGAAAAGTTCTGTAGATATGTTAGGTCCATTTGATTCATAAGTAATTTAGTTTCATTATTTTTCTGTTTAGTTTCTATCTCAATGACCTGTCTATTGATGTAAGCCCACTGTTGAAATCTCTCATTATTAATGTGAGGTATTCAATGTATGATTTAAGCTTTAGTAATATTCCATTTATGAATGTGGGTGCCCTTGCATTTGGGATATACATGTTCAGAACTGAGATATAATCTTGGGGTATTTTTCCTTTGATGGATATGAGGTGTCCTTCCCCATCTATTTTTTATTAATTTTGTCTTAAAGTCTACTTTATTAGATATTAAAATAGCTACTTAAGCCTGCTTCTTGTTTCCATTTCTTGGAAAACCCTTTTTCAGCCCTTTACTCTAAAATAATGTTTATCTTTGTGGCTGTGGTGTTGTTTCTTGTATGCAGCAGAGGGAAAGATTATGTTTTTGCTTCCATTCTGTTAGCCTGTGTCTTTTTATTGGAGAATTGAGACCATTGATGTTGAAAGATATTAATAACCAGCCATTGTTAGTTCCTGTTATTTCAATCTTTATGAAGATTGTGTGTGTGTGTGTGTGTGTGTGTGTGTGTGTGTGTCTTCCTTTGATTTCCTGGTGTGGGGTTAATTATTTCCTGTGTTTTCCTGGGTGTAGTTAACCTCTTTAAGTTGGAGTTTTCCTTCTAGTACTTTCTGTAGGGATTTATGGATAGATATTGTTTAAATTTGTTTTTTGAATAGAATATCTTTTTTTCTCCATGAATGGTTATTGACACCTTTTCTGAGTGTCTGGGCTGACATCTTTGGTCTCTTAGAGTCTGCAAGACATGTGCTCAGGCCCTTCTGGCTTTTAGAATCTCTTTTGAGAAATTTGGTATAATTCTGATAGGTCTGCCTTCAAATGTTATTTGGGCTTTTTCCCTTGCAGCTTTTAATATTCTTTCTTTATTCTGTGCACTTAGTGTTTTGATTATTATATGGAAGAAGTATTTTCTTTTCTGTTCCAATCCGTTTGCTGGTCTATTAGCATCTATGTATATAGGCATATCTTTCTTTTGGTAGGGAAAATTTTCTTCTACAATTTTGTTGAAAGGGTTTTCTGATCCTTTTAGCTGCAAAATGTCTCCTTTTATTCCTATTATTCTTAGGTTTGGTCTTTTCATAGTGTCCCCAATTTATTGGATTTTTTTTGGCATGAATGTTTTAGATTTAGCATTTTCTTTGATAGATGTATTGATTTCTTCAACCATATCTTCTACACCTGGGATTCTCTCTTACATCTTGTATTCTGTAGTTTCTGTTCTCTTTCCTAGGTCTTCCATCTCTGGGATTCCTTCAGTTTGTGTTTCCTTTATTGCTTCCAGTTCCATCTTCAGTTTTTGGACAGTTTTATTCATTTTCTTCAATTGTTTGATTGTGGTTTCCTGTATTCCTTTAAAGGATATATTAATTTCTTCTTTAAAGTCTCTATCATCTTTATAAGATTGGACTTAATGTCATTTTGTGTTTTGACTCTTTTAGGATATCCAGGGCTTGACATAGCTGAATGGCTGGGCTCTGGTGGTACCATATTGCCCTGGTTCCTTGTTGGAGATTTGTTCTAATGTTTTGATTCAATCTGTGTGTCTAAATGCTAAAGCTCCTTGTCCTCAATTTTTTTTTTTAATCAATCAATAAAGATGCCAGTGGCTAATGGCTAGGCAATGGGAGACTGGATGGGATGCTTAGTGTTCTGCAAGCTAGCACACAACAGGGAGGAGACACAGAAGTGGCATGATGTGGGGAAGAAGGATTGGACACAGTAGTGGCAGGAGATAAAGCCAACTAGTGATGTGAGATTTCAAGTAAGTGGCAACTGGCCACTTCTCTGATTGGGCCTAGAGTAGCAGGGGGAAGGTTTAGGAGTGCCCAGCCTTTAAGGTAGCTGAGGCATTTTTTTTTTTAAAAAAAGCTAGCGTGTGTGTGTGTGTGTGTGTGTGTGTGTGTGTGTGTCTTTCATTCTCAGATCTAAAGATATGTTGATTGTATTCTTATGATGGCCTTTAGCCATCTGCTTGTCTGTGATGTTGGTTGCATATCCCTGATGCCAGCAGGACTCCTTAGTGAGGCATGCAGAACCTGACAGTGGACCTTAGGGGACAGGATGCTGCTCTCCTCTGATGGCTGTGTCCCAAGTGGAGCTGGCAGGCATGGAATTGGCTAGGGAGGAGTCTAAGCTAGATGCTCTTGGGGCCTGAAAGGCTCCTTGAGGAGAGGCATGGGCCAAAAGATGGAGGTCAGAAAATTGGCTGTGGACAGGTCTAAGCTGAATGATCCTGGGGCCCCTGCAGAACTTCCTGGGGAAGCGGGATGCCCCTGGTGTCCCACAAGTCTCCTTGTGACAGGAGGGTGAGCTGTGGGTCAGAAGATGGAGGTCAGGTAACAGAGTACACCTCATCTATGCTGGCTGTGCCCCAAGAGGACATGAGTGGTTGGGGTTTGGTAGGGAAGGTGTCTAAACTGGATACTCCTGTCCTGTCCTTTCAAACCAACCCAGCACAGGCCTTCTTGGGAAATAAGGGAGAGCCTTGGCCCAGAAGTTCCAGTGGCACAAAGTTTGTGTTCAATTCAATTCAATATGTATTTTCTCACCATATTGCTTTGGGAATAGAATTACAAAATACTAAGTAGTGATCATTTTTATCTTTCATGACAATGACTGTTTTTAGCTATCACAGTTCTATTACTAAGTCACCATTAAGCATAATTTTAAAATGGGATCTTAATTTGTAAAACCAAGTTAAGATAGTGTTAAAAATATTTTTATTGTTTTTATATGCTACATATTATTACTATATATGTGTGTGTGTAAGCATATATATATATATATATATATATATATATATATATATATATTTGACCACCTAAAACTTCATCTTCATCATGTGAAGTAGCTTCTTAGTCCATGTTTGTGTTATGTCCAGGTCTCGGGTTTCGTAGAAGAACTCTAAGAATTGCCAACCTGATGTAAAGTAACAAAAGAGCCTTTTATTCGAATCAGACCCATATCACATCTAGGGGCTTGGAGTTTTTTATATACATACAAGCATAAGCAGGGATCTTCGGACTTCAGGGTTAACTGACAAGGGGAGGTGTTCAGGCAGAGAGGCAGAATTGTGCAACTGGGAGGGAGAACTCTTCTGACCTGGGAAATAACTTTATGATGCTATCAAGAACTAGTGTGTTTTTACAAACTGGCCACAGCTGTCTGGGAACACATAGTTGTCATTCTCTCAATGCCCAAAAGTAGCGCACTTATCTCTTCAAGGATGTTTGGTCTTTGCTTCTCCCAAGGACAGTAACCATCTGCTCTGGGAAGTGCTAGCCATCTATCAGGGAGAGTGCCAGCCTCAGCGGGGAGGGGGGGGTGGGGGGGGGGGCCTGGGAGATGTTGCCATTTGTTTGCTCCCGGGAAGCGCGGGGGGGGGGGGGGTCGTTAGGAAGTGCCATGAAAAATGAGGATAGCAATATTCTGAGGAGGGGAGCTCTGCAGGAGGAGCAGGGAGAAAGCAAGAGAAAGCACAAAGGCAGGCTTCCTGAACTCTTCATTTGCATACAGTTACAGGACTCTGTTTCCTTTTCCTCCCTAACTTAACTTTAGATTTTCAGAAAGCATCTCTACCTCTTTCTGTTTTCCTTCCTATCATTTTAGCTAAAGCTTCGAATTCAGTCGTGTTAGGACAAAGATTTTGAAAAAGATTGTAAATTATAAACATGGGTTTCTATTTCCGGGCTGTAAACCCCAAATCTAATCAATAGGTTCTCCAATATAATGCTATCAATTGGTATGTGTACCTAGGTTCTATTGAAGGATCCTACTTCAAATCTTGAGACAGAAATTGAAAACAAAATTAAAACAGGGAAATACTGTGGATTTCAATAGTTTGGAAAACTCTGTACAGAAAGCAACATGATTTGAAAATTGCTCTACAGTCATAAAGAAAATATTTTGGCCACTCTGAGGGATGTTCCAGACACTAATTTGAGTCTTATCCTAGCTCCACAATCTTTTCAGGTCAGCAAAAAGGTCACAAAACTGGCCAGAGTTCAGAATGAACACTCATTTGAGATTTGTGAGAAGGATTCACATCTGGAGCCTCTGTGGACAGACCTTGAACTCTCTGGTCGTAACTCACTCATTATTGATACCATATGATGCAGTGACATCTGATGTTGTAAGGGCAATGCTTACTGCCAACACATAAACCTTTGTCTGGAGCTTTCTGGTTTTGGCCTCTCATATAACAAAGATGTAATTTTGGTTATTTTTATTTATTTTTTATCCTTCCAAGGATAGGGGTGCCAGCCCTCTTTTCAATTTCCAGCTATTTCCAGGCTCAAATGTGCAAAATAATTTTTTTTTAAAAAAATTTCACAAATTGCCTCCCTTAAGAATCTAAGATGTTAGGAGTAAGCTTTTGGCCCTTAGTTTATCTCCAAAATGTTAATGGTTGAGGGACTTGCTATAAGAACCCATTCAGAGGACAATCTATTTTGAAAATAGTGACCCTGCTCCATGAGTTCAAATTAAGTTGGACTTGGTTACCAATAATAAAGTAAGTGTTTACATATCTACATGGTTGCAATGATGTGTTGAATTTAGTTGGAGGAAACAAATGACTCCTGACATGTCCACTTATATCAGCCATTAGCTTATTTTCAATACCAACATTGTGGTTTTATGTGGTGAGGAGCCATTGAACTGACCCTTACTCTCTGCTCAGAGTTACCCCATCTTTGTGAAAGTTCAGATGATTTGTCTGACTCACTTGATTTGGATTAGAAAGGGGTCATCTCTAAGTATATCAATTAAAACACAACCAGGAGATTATATGGGAAAATGACAATTGGTCTAGAGTAGGAAGGTTTCAGGGTTAACCATTTGACTACCCAGGCTAAGGACCATTATATCTTGATAGTGAGAATAAAAATGTATCACTTCATATTTCAGTATATTTTCTAAGATACCTCTGAAGAAGATGCTGAATGAAAGACTTTAATGGTGAAAAGTAATTTACTACTAGTGTCCTTCCTAAGGATGATAAAGAAAACATCATGGCCTCTGCTCAATGACATCAAGAAACAAAGTCTGGGCATCCTTGTAGATCTTTCCTGTTACAGAGCCACCTACAGACTCTTTACTGTATCTTACTGAACACACAAGTTATTCAAGTGCATTATGGAAATGTTAGAAATTATAGAGAATGTCCTCATACCTGTTCCACAACTTGAATAACCACCGGTAACTTTCAGAGCCAAGGGCTCCTATTCATGGTACTGCAGCTGTATAACAAACCGTCCCTGCTCAGTGGCATAAGACTGCATCAGAGGAGACATGGATTGTGCCTTCATCATTTAGACTGATCATAGATAATATCTCTAGTTGTGTCTAATAAACCATGCCCAAGGCATTGTCTGAGAAGACACATGGCAAATAAACATTACAGCAGGAATCACCTGGATATCTCTGTTCATGTGTCTGATAGCTGAGGGTGACTGTTGTCTGGGGCCTCACATGTCAGCTTATCTATGAATGGCCTCGGTACATGGGATAACATGGCCATCTTTCTAGGACAGAAAGTAGCTGGGTTCTAAGAGTAACTGCCAAAAAATTAAAAAAGAGGAAAAGCAACAACAAAATAATACAGAAGGGCAGGTGTTGTTACAGCCTTTGAAGATACTTGGCATCTTCAATGATATTTCCTATAAAAAATGTCACAAAGTGCTGCCCAGACTTAGACTATATATTTTCCTTTAGTCATACAGTATAAAAAGATGGAAAAGGCTGACTCTGTTTATTCCTTAGTTATGTATTGAGAAATATTTATGGCAATCCAGAGGAAAAAAACTAAGAATATTGCCTTAGTTTTTAAGGAACTAACAAAGAAATTATAAACACTAGGTGTTTGTGCTTTACTGTAGCAATGTCAAGGAGAGGAGCATCCTTAGGTAAGTAACCAAGGTCAAATTGCTCTTTGTAATCCTTTATTTGAGGGATAGAAGAAGGTGCATCCGCAGGTATCTCTCTAGATTTCCCTACTAAGCAAGCTGAGAAGTGCCTGCAGGTGTTACACCTTGATTGCTCAGCAATTAGCCTCTCTCTCTCCAGGGGCTGTTCGGTAGGTGTGGTTGGCAATCTTCACTTTCACATTCACTGGATTTATTGTCACCTAGGACCTTGAAGAGGTCTGTAAGCTGTATCCCAAAGATTAGCAAAAGGATGAAGATCACCTCTGAACGGTGGTCACATGAATCTATGGGCTGAGAGTCCAGCAGAATGGGGATGAGGGTAGGTATAGCCAGCAGAGCATAGGCACCCCATTTTACTGCTTCCTGGACATCATAATGGGAATCACTGTATTCTGTCACATCTTCTCTTTCATGACAGAGTGAAACTTTGGAAACCACAAGGCTCATGGTTACAATATGTTAAAGAAAGACAATCTTGTGAAGTTGGCCAAAGATCCAAGACAAGAGCTTTGCAGAACCATCTTACAAGGAATGTCACTCAGGACACCAGAAAGATCCAGCATCTTCATGTTTCCCTCCTATAAAAATTGCCATGGGAAACAACAAAATAACCTTACTCCTGCAGTCCTGCAGCAAGCCTCAGGAATGTCTACTCCCCCTAGTGCCTTAACATAGCCCAAATCTTTGGATACAAGTACAAATGCTTAGGATGTTTCCCCTAGATTTAGACAGAGAGTATGTGTAAAATACCATGAAATCCTTTTGTGGTTACATGATGAAGGATGTAGTAGTTGTATGAGACAAAAATACAGATAAGCAAGAATCAGATAAATTAGCAGCAATAAATTTCGAAGGAGAAGCTGTTAAATTGACCTTGTAAAGTCAGGCCATTTGTTAGAAAAGCCCTAACAATATAGTTTTTAGCTATCACCACTTCACTAAATAATATCATTCCTTTAAAATATACTATTCAGGCTTTATCACCATGCCATAATAATTATAAGGAACTGCATAATTGTGAACCTTTCAACCCACAAATCGTTATGTGTGTAATATATGTGAATCCTTGTCACCCTAGTCAGATCACTTCAAAGTTTGTCAGTGATTTATCAACATTTATCTGTTAATTCAGTTTTCACACCAACTGACAAGAAAGTACATCATTCTGTCTCTTCCCCACTTCCCAAAATGGCTCAAGAAAAGAATAAGCTGAACAATAGCTGAAGGGCCACAAGGATGGAGTTACATGAAACAATAGAAGCTGAGAACTCTCTGATGGTTAAGTTTTGTGAGTGAACTCTGAGCGGCTACATACATCTACAAGGCTGCTCAAACATTCTAATGGATCTGAGATCAAAATTTGAATTAGTAAACCAAGCAAAGACCAGATCATCCTCAGCAATGTGGGTTAATACCATCCAATAGAATGAGGGAATAGAACCAGGGAAATTTACCTAAGCTGAGTATCCATTCTTCCTTGCCCTTGAAAAATATCACTCCTGGTTCTCAAGCTTTTGGACTTGAATAAGGACAGAGAACATTGATCTCTTCAGCACCTGGACCTTTGTATGAAGGTAAAACAAAGAAGTGATTTGTGTCCTAATTTATACAATTGCTTATAATTATTATACCATGTTGATAAAAATCTAAATGGCATATTTTAGAAGATTAATATTATTTAATGAAAAGATTACTAAGATTATTATGGAACAAGGAATGTTATGGAACATTTATATATCTATTGGTTCTATTTCTCAAAGAACTTGAAGAGAAAGTCATACAGAATCTAAATTGAGTTAAAGAATGAAAGTGCTATCAGTAGGAATACTGACACTGTTCTAGAGACTCCAGGTGGATAGAAGGCCAACTTAGAAATATCCAAGGAAAAGACTGTGGGGCAAAGGATTAAGGTTTCTGGGAAAAGTGACTTGAAAGGGTAGAACTTTAAAGCCATTCTCAGAAGTATTTCATGACTTTGAAAACTCAAAAGATAGTGGGAAGCCAATCCAAACTGAGAAAGTTACATGACAATTCATCAAGACATACTAAAGCTGACTCAGTCTTGTCCATAAAGAAGTGAACAGCATTCAAATTACATTCAATAAATTTTATTTTACTTTAAAATATTTTCGTTATTTTCTTGAGAATTTCATGCAATATATTTTGTTCATATTCACCTCCAACTCTTCCTTATAGCAGCACTCAGATCCACTGCTACCCTTCTTCTGTCCTGTCTCATTAATTTTTATAGTCCACTGACTCCAAATTGCCCTGCCCATACACTCCTGGGTGAGCATCCATCTACTGGAGTGTTGTCAACCTACCAGGAACTAACCCTTCAGGAAAACTGACTCTGACTCTCTCTCTCTCTCTCTCTCTCTCTCTCTCTCTCTCTCTCTCTCTCCTCTCTATACCTTCTGAGGGTTAGGGGCTGAGGAGTTTCTTCCCACTCCATGCTACATTGCTCTCTGGCTTCACGTTATGCAGGTCGTGTGCAGGCAGCCATGGATGCTATGAAATTGTGAGTTCAACAGTCTTACCGTCTCCAGAAGACACTGTTTTATGCAGGTCCTCCCAAACTCTGGCTCTTAAAGTCTTTCTTTCCAATCTTCTGGGACAGTCCCTGACCCTTGAGGAGGCGGAGGGGGGGGGCGTGATTTAGATGTCAGACTTGTAGTCCAGAGCACCACTGACACTTATTCTGTCTACTTTGAGCACATTTCAGTTTCTTGGTGAACAGCCATCTACTGTACAAAGGAACTTCTCAGATGTGGTCTGAGAGTTGCTCTAATTTATGAGTGGAGATAAATTTAGAGGCCAGTTTGATAGTCTACTCAAAGAACATAGCACAAATAACATTTTTACAAAGAAGTAAAAACACTTCAATGCTTTATTGGTTTTCCTAGATTTGGATTTCTCTACACATGTATTAGAATCTCTAGTGAAATAATTTCTACCATTTCAAGAAAATCTGAGGTGTCACAGAACAATAATAACTTTCTTCCGTTTAAAGGTGTAGCCATGGGAAGGGAAATGCCATTACAGATATGAAGTAAGGCAAAACTGCAAGGATCCTGACTGAATGGTTACGAAGAATGAGGTTGGAGATGGTACGTATGCCTAGTAGGGGACAAAATGAAGTCTATTATTAGAAGAAGAAAAGTGGGAAGAGAGCCTTGGCCGGGAGTCAAATTTCCAGTCAGATCTTGTCTAGAAAGAGAGTCAAAGGGTCTGGACATAGTGGCTATCTAAGAAGGATTCTGAGCTGTCAAATATTGGAGGCAACTATGTACAGCGACTCAACAGTGTGTAGTGTGACTGGACAAGCCTCACATGAACATCTGTGACTGTAAATGAGATAAACATCGATCATTCCCACAACACCCCATATGTCATTAACTTACTGGGAAACACTGGTTTTCTAAACCCACCTTTAAAAGAGGGGGAAAAAAACCTATAATTCTAAATCTTACTAGTTCCAGGGGTTTCTAATGAGTATTTTCCTTTTCAGTAACATGTTACTTTTATCTTAAATGGTTGTTTTATTCAGAAAAACTAGCCAACAGCTGAAAGAAGAGAGCATGGCAGGGGTCCTAGGAATTCAGAGGGGGAAAAAAAAAGCTGGTCTCAAGGAAGGATTACAAAGAAGTCCCAACTGAGCTACAAGACCATGCCCTGCAGGGAGGCAAATGGCAGATTCTAGTCCTTCTGAAGGTTTTTATTGTGTACTGTAAAAGACTCTAGCCATCCATCATGGTTGGTTGACACTATTTATTAAGTTGAATCAAGTACAGAAGAGAAATGTTCTTTATGATAGGCCAGATTCCATGAGCAAAAACTCCTCAAAGCCAGTTAGAAAGAGAATACACCCCAGTGTAAAAGATTTTCCAGAGGCCTCTTCCATTTCTTTCTACCCCTCCCTAAGTCATTTGCCAAAGAAATTCCTGGATACTGAAATGGCCCCAGCTGTGCTCATAAGAAAACATCAGAGAAAAATAAATCATCTTTTCACTGACGTTTTTCTAAAGTTATGTATAGAGATCAGGGCAGGTGCTAACAAGCACTTTTGCAGTATTTAAAAATGCTCCCCTTCCTGTGTCTGAAAGCTTTCTAGAGAACTAATTATCTGAAGGTGATTAGAGATAACTGCCACCTGTAATGATGCTGGGCAAAACAGTCATTAGTGCTGTGTAAGGTTGTGATGACTATAGAAGTTGCTTCAACTCCACTCAGCAGCTTTCTGTTAGATTATTTTGTGATCCTCAAGTCCTTCCAGACTTCTGGACTGTCCTCCCTAACTAGCCACACCAACCTGCAGTTGTTCTCCAGCCAGAAAGGCTAGGCTTTCACTGACTTGTACAGTTTTGAAAGGAGTAGTAACTGAAGTCCTTTATTCCATCAGTATTTGAAGACATCTCCAACTCTATATTGTGTGTTAAAACATCTAGGAATGAAGATATGTCTAGAAGGCCCTTAACTCAAAAGGGAATGTCCCTCTATCTCTAAACAATGTAAAGATATCCCTTCATCTCTTTATCTATCTACCTATCTATCTATCTATCTATCATCTATCTATCTACCTATGTTTGTTGTGATTTTGATGGTGAATGAGCCAAAAGTTTTACACATGCTAGATAAGTGCTCTACTACTAAGTAATATCCCAAACTAGAACTAAACAGACCCATTTGCCACTGGTGCCACTTCTCTGGAACCCAGTAATCAGCTACAGTGTCTTAGCATGTCTAGAAGATTTAGGCACACATATATAGGTACACATATATTCTTTAAATTCCATAAAATTATAATCTAAGTATTTTATCACATAAATATAACAACTTGGAATTGATAATTTTCCCCAAAGGCAATCAATTTCAGCCAGCTTAATGACAACCAGAAGATTCTGTCCATGAGTTTCACATTCCTTAAGGAAAACTCCCTGTCTTAAGCTCATGCTTCAAGACAGCCAACTCTAATTGTTGTCTAGCTGGTTACTGATCACATTATTCTTGGTGCTCTTTGTGAGATAAAAAGAGTTAATGTCTAGGCATATACTAAACTTTGTCACCAATAATAACCAAGGCTTTCACCTCTGTGCTTCTGCCTATTTACTGAGTCATTGACTGTCAAAGACAGAAATGCTTGGCTGCAAGCCATTCCCTCCAGTTGACTTGAAGATAACTCCACTCACACCACCCAGATTTCAGACTTATGATTTCAAAGCAGACTCACTCAGTGTTTATAATCTGTTGTATGCTTTTACAAATAGTCATAGCAATTATAGTATAACACCTATGTTGTTATAAAGAATTTACATTTATGTAGGAACCAGATTGTATACATTTCTCAACATAAATCATTCATTATGAAAGTTGAAAGATGAAATACTCGTGAGTATGTGCCTTTCATGAAGGGAGTGTGAGAATCAAAATGCTTGCTATGCAGTTAAATGATTCAACTGCCCCAGAAGAACCTATCTGCCTGTTCCTGGTTAACAACTCTAGGCTTGGCTCTCTGTCTTTGGCTCTAGAATTTTGCAGTTTCCACCCTTATAGTTTCAAGCATACAGACTTACCACCACCAACCACTGCTGTCCCTGCTGCTGCTGCCGCCGCCATCACCACCACAACCACCACCACCACCACCACCACCACCACCACCACCACCAGCAGCAGCTCAGTGTCCACACAGCTGAGCGCCATGTGGTGCATAGCAATCATAAGATCTAATTCTCACATTTTTGCCCTAAGAGCTGAGATTTATAATACTAATAAAGATTTCAACAGAATGTGGAGAATAAACAGCTCAGAGGAACTCAGCTTAAGAGCTTGTTCCAAAGTCGCTGCTCACCACCCTGTGGGTCATGGATCAAAATAAAAGTATTTGTGAGCTAATATTACAGAGTCTACCAGGGTGAGCTTGTTTTGGAATGAGCAACAATCCTTTCATAACAACATATTATTTTGAAAGATTTCTTTTGGAATAATAATCTTTATATGATTTTTTTAAAATATCAGGCACATCTGTTAATACGACATAAACAGGGAAGGGAGGGAGAGAGTCTGAATGCAGATATCGAGTACCTCAGCGTCTGACATTTACTTTCAGCCAATTTAAATATACTAATGGGCCTCTGTTTCAAGAGATGCTCGGAAAGTCCCTGAGGGAGTCACCTTAGGATCAAGACACCCATGAAGGAAGATTAAGATGGGCATACACACCACCAGGGAGAAGCAGAAATGGTGGCCCACCGTTTAGCTCTGAGCAGTTCTACTACTTCATCTATCACGGGTACTCTCAATGAGAAATATGGCCAGTGACTCAGATCTAGAAATGAAAATAAATCCTATGCAATTGAGGCAGGTCAAGATCATTTTGTACATTTCTGAATCAGAACACACTGCTCTGCTCCACTGCTAAATATTTGCTTTTACTGGTAGAATGAAGTCCATCCCCATACTTTTACCTAATACTGATGCATCCAATACTGTCTTTCCCTCAGACATTAGAGATTCTACTTCATTGTCTCCATAACACTTTCTTTTGTTTTTTACTTTTTTTTATTGGAAATTTTCTTTATTTACATTTCAAATGTTATCCTCATTCCTGGTCCCCTCAGAAACCCCTTATCCTATTCCCCCTCCCTCTGCTTCTATGAGGGTGTCCTCCATCCACCCACCCACTACCAACTCCCCTACACTGTGGCCTCGAGCTTTCACAGAACCAAGAGCCTCTCCTCCCACTGATGTCTGACAAGGCTATCCTCCACTACATATGCTGCTAGAGCCATGGGTCCCTCGATGTGTACTCCTTGGTTGGTGGTTTAGTCTCTGGGAGATCTGGGGGCTCTGGATGATTGATATTGTTGTTCTTCCTATGGGGTTGCAAAACGCTTCAGCTCCTTCAGTCCTTTCTATGACTCCTCCATTGGTGACCCCGTGCTGAGTCCAATGGTTGGCTGCAAGCTTCCGCCTCTATACTTGTCAGGTTCTGGCAGAGCCTTTCACAAGACAGCTATATCAGGCTCCTGTCAGCAAGTCCTTCTTGGCATCCACAATAGTGTCTGGGTTTGGTGACTGTGTATGGGATGGATCCCCAGGTGGGGCAGTCTCTGGATGGACTTTCCTTCAGTCTCTGCTCTTCACTTTGTCTCCGTATTTGCTCCCGTGAGAATTTTGTTCCCCTTTCTAAGAAGGACAGAAGAAGCACCCACTCTTTGGTCTTCCTTCTTCTTGAGCTTCAGGTGGTCTGTGAATTGTATCTTGGGTATTCAAAGCTTTTGGGTTAATATCCACTTATCAGTGAATGTATACCATGTGTCTTTGTGATTGGGTTACCTCACTCAGGATGATATTTTCTAGTTCCATCCATTTACCTAAGAATTTTATGAATTCGTTGTTTTTTAATAGCTGAGTAGTACTCCATTGTGTAAATGTACCACATTTTCTGTATCCATTCCTCTATTGAAAGACATCTGGGTTCTTTTCAACTTCTGGCTATTATAAATAACGCTGCTATGAACATATTGGAGCATGTGTCCTTGTTATATGTTGGACAATCTTTTGGGTATATGCCCAGGAGTGGTTTAGCTGGGTCGTCAGGTAAAACTGTCCAGTTTTCTGGGGAACCACAAGACTGATTTACAGAGTGGTTGTACCAGCTTACAATCTCACAAACAATGCAGGAGTGTTCCTCTTTCTCCACATCCTCACCAGCATCTGCTGTCACATGAGTTTTTGATCTTAGCCATTCTGACTGGTGTGAGGTGGAATCTCAGGGTTGTTTTGATTTGTGTTTCCCTGATTACTAAGGATGTTGAACATTTCTTTAGGTGCTTCTCGGCCATAAGATATTCCTAAGTTGAAAATTCTTTGTTTAGCTCTGTACCCCATTTTTAATAGGGTTATTTGATTCTCTGGAGTCTAACTTCTTGAGTTCCTATATATATTGGATATTAGCCCTCTATCAGATGTAAGATTGGTAAAGATCTTTTCCCAATCTGTTGGTTGCTGTTTTGTCCTATTGACAGTATACTTTGCCTTACAGAAGCTTTGCAATTTTATGAGGTCTCATTTGTCTATTCTTGATCTTAGAGCATAAGCCATTGGTTTCCCTTGTGCCCAAGTATTCAAGGATCTTCCCTACTTTCTCCTCTATAAGTTTCAGTGCATCAAGTTTTATGTGGAGGTCCTTGGCCCACTTGGACTTGAGTTTTGTACAAGGAGATAGGAATGGATCAATTTGCATTCTTCTACATGCTGACCTCCAGTTGAACCAGCACCATTTGTTGAAAATGCTGGGTTTTTTTCCCCACTGGATTGTTTTAGCTCCTTTGTCAAAGATCAAGTGACTGTAGGTGTGTAGGTTCATTTCTGGGTCTTCAATTCTATTCCGTTGTTCTTCCTGCCTGTCTCTGTACTAATACCATTCAGGGTTTTTTTGTTTGTTTTGTTTTTTGGGGTTTTTGTTTGTTTGTTTGTTTTTTAAATCATCATTGCTCTGTAATACAGTTTGAGGTTAAGGATGGTGATTCCCCCAGAAGTTCTATTATTGTTGAAAATAGTTTTCATTACACTGGGTGTTTTTGTTATTCCAAATGAATTTGCAAATTGCTCTTTCTAACTCTATGAAGAGTTGAGTTGGAATTTTGATGGGGATTGCATTGAATCTGTAGATTGCTTTCAGCAAGATGACCATTTTTACTATATTAATCCTGCCAATCTATAAGCATGGGAGATCTTTTCTTTCTATTTCTTTCTTCGGTGACATGAAGTTCTTGTCATACAGATCTTTCACTTGCTTGGTTAAAGTCACACTAAGGTATGTAATATTATTCATGACTATTGTAATTTCTCTAAATTCTTTTTAAGCCTGTTTATCCTTTGAGTAGAGGAAGGCTACTGATTTGTTAGAGTTAATTTTATACCCATTCATTTTGCTGAAGTTGTTTATCAGCTTGAGGAGTTCTCTGGTGGAATTTTTGGGGTCACTTAAGTACACTATCATATCATCTGCAAATAGTGATATTTTTACTTCTTCTTTTCCAATTTGAATACCTTTGACATCATTTTGTTGTCTAATGGCTGTAGCTAGAACTTCAAGTACTGTATTGAAAAGATAGAGAGAGAATGGGAAACCTTGTTTAGTCCCTGATTTTAGTGGGATTGCTTCAAGTTTCTCTCCATTTAGTTTGATGTTGGGTACTGGTTTGCTGTGTATTGCTTTTACTATGTTTACATATGGGCCCTGAATTCCTGATCTTTCCAAGACTTTTAACATGAAGGGATGTTGAACTTTGTCAAATGCTTTTTTAGCATCTAATGAAATGATCATGTGGTTTTTTTCTTTGTGTTTGTATATGTAGTGGATTATACTATTTGATTTCCATATATTGAGCCATCCCTGCATCCCTGGGATGAAGCTTACTTGATTGTGGTGAATGATCATTTTGATGTGATCTTGGATTTGATTTGCAAGAATTTTATTGAACAGTTTTGCATCGATGTTCATAAAGGAAATTGATCTGAAGTTCTCTTTCTTTGTTTGGTCTTTGTGTGGTTTAGATATAAGTGTAATTGTGGCCTCATAGAACAAATTGGGTAGTGTTCTTTCTGTTTCTATTTTGTGGAATAGTTTGAAGAGTATTGGCATTAGGTCTTCTTTGAAGGTCTGATAGACTTCTCCACTAAACCCCTCTGGTCCTGGACTTTCTTTGGTTGGGAGACTTTTAATGACTGCTTCTATTTCTTTAGGGGTTATGGGACTGTTTAGATGGTTTATCTGATCCTGACTTAAGTTTGGTATTTGGTATCTGTCTAGAAAATTGTCCATTTCATACAGATTTTCCAGTTTTGTTGAGTATAAGCTTTTGTAGTAGGATCTGATGATTTTTTGAATTTGCTCAGTTTCCATTGTTATGTTTCCCTTTTCATTTCTGATTTTATTAATTTGGATACTGTCTCTGTGTCCCCTGGTTAGTCTGGCTAAGCATCTATCTATTTGTTGATTTTCTCAAAGAACCAGCTCCTGGTTTTGTTGATTCTTTGTATAGTTCTTTTTGTTTCTACTTGGTTGATTTCTCCTTTGAATTTGATTATTTCCTGCCTTCTAGTCCTCTTGCCTATATTTGCTTCGTTTTTTTTTTTTCTTTAGAGCTTTCAGGTGTGCTGTCAAGGTAATAGTGTACACTCTCTCCAGTTTCTTTTTGGAGGCATTCAGAGCTATGAGTTTTCCTCTTAGCACCACTTTCATTGTGTCCCATAAGTTTTGGTATGATATGCCTTCATTTTCATTAAATTCTAAAAGTCTTTAACTTCTTTCTTTATTTCTTCCTTGACCAAGTTATTACTGAGTAGAGCATTTTTCAGCTTCCATGTGTGTGTGGACTTTCCATTGTTTTTATTGGTATTAAAGACCAGCCATAGTCCCTGGTGATCTAATATGATGCATGGGATTATTTCAATCTTCTTGTATCTGTTGAGGAGTGTTTTGTGAAAAATTATATGGTCAATTTTTGAGAAAGTGTCATGAGGTGCTGAGAAGAAGGTATATTCTTTTTATTTAGGATGAAATGTTCTCTCTCTTTCCCTCTCTCTCCCTCCTTCCCTCCGTCTCCGTTCCTCCCTCCCCCCCTTTTACTGGCTTGCTGACATTCCTCTTTCTTTCTTTTTGAAAGACTCCTTTTATTTTTATTCTGTCAGACACTAGAAATATATTTGAGAACAGGACCTGCTGCAGGTTATAGCATGTAGTAGATGGATGGGTGTAGACACCATCATTAGTTGCAGGGTCTGTCTCTGCATCCAGACTTCCAGATTAGAAGTCAAGAACAACTCATAACACAGCAGGTAAAACCCTTACATTTTATGAGTCATGAGTATACATGTTCACTGTTTCTTTAATAAACACACAGCACTGGGCAACAGTTAGAAAGACAGATGTTGCAAGCAGGCAGCTTTATACTGCACTCTGCTCAATTTCAGGACATTGATAAACCTGTGGCAGCCCCAGTTGCCTCTTCTGAGTGATAATTATAATAACAATCTTTACAGGGAGATCAGTGCAAGTAGGTGTCTACAAAACTCTCAGTAAAATATCCACACAAAGCTAGAGAAATGCTTTAAAAATGGCTACCCCCAGCTCTCAGAGATGAAAGCTTAGTCATATGTCTTTGCAGAGAGTTGATCACAAGCATCCTTCATCCTATAAGAGCAGAGATCTTACATACCAATCTCCAAAAGACTGTGGCATCTCAGAGGCTGCTGTGGACTAAAGAGAGACTTTGCTGACATGTCTTAGTTCAGGTCTTGTCACAAACAGGATCGAGATCAAACAGTTTACAAGTCTCAGAGGTGACCATAGCATATGCAACTGTCGAACATGGGAGAAGGAGAATGTGCCTGGCTAATACTCCTGATGTTTTAATTTGGGACAACCAGATGAAACCAGGGGCTCAGCAGCAGTGGCCAGGGTGTTTCCCTGTGGGATGTTATTTTTCTTTCCTTTATTGAACTACAACTTTATTCTTTTGTACTTGGGAGCTGAAATTTCCACCTTCCTTGAACTAATCTTATGGCACTTAGGCTGATAGGCAGGAATTTGAAGAAAGGGAAGGCTGGAAGAAATCATGATGAGGATTAAACCATCATCCAATTTTTTTCTTTAAAAAATACTTCCTGTTAATTTCATATAGAGCAGGGATTGATCTTGAAAATTATATGGCTGTACTGTAAAGATGCTGTCAGGGCATTGTATTGGAAATGAAAACTGCAAATATTTAGTCATTTTTATTTTTCCACAAAAATACATGAGCATAGTCTTGGATGAACATTAAGCACTGATCTTTTAGAATATCTTTTACTCTAAGATTATGTCCAGAAAGGCCAATGTTAATAAAATATGTTAGATCAATATGATATTGCCTACAACCATTACATTTATTATAGATAAATTAAAGTATCATGTTTGCATCACTGAAATATATGACTGCCCTAATAACAACATATTTGTGTATTTTTGCCTCACTAAAATGATCATATTAGTTGACAATTTTTATGAATTAGGAAACGCCCAGACAATGAGCTTGGGTTAGCAGTTGAATCACTAAACATTGGCTAACAAGGACATGAAATCAAAGAAAACTGAACTACCAACAGCAAGAACAACTAGAACATGTAAGCATCAAAGAAAGAAGAAAAGGAGATTCTGAAAGGGGATGGCCATGGAGTAGGAAACAGTGTCCAGGAGACTTCTGGATGCTTTCCTGTGGTTCTAAGAAGGAAGTCTGTTAAGTCCTTCTGTCTGCTTATAACTATAAAGGACCTTGCATAATTTTGCTTGTTTGAGTGTGAAAATAACAAAGGAGGTTGAGTCCATGGGTCAATCACCCTCAGACATAGATTCTTGGGAAGAACCCTGTGTACACACCAGGATACATGCAGGAAACAGCAATGTTTGAAAAATGTGGCTAGAGGTAGTTAATATTAGCCCCACTAACAATTTATATTGCTCAAGTTAATGCAGGCAAAATTCTGAGCTTTGGAAGAAAAAAATATCAGAAGTAGAACTATATGCACACATTGGATGTGCAAGACAGGTGATCTCACTGTTGGAGAGTACTGTCTACATTTGTGAATGAAGGCTTGAACAAAATCTTCTACCATCTCTATAAATGAAATGATTGCATGAGCTGAACAGAAGGAATTTATCCTATGTACTAGGGCTTGGTTGAATGAGAATGTCCCCTAAAATGTACAGTAATGACTTTCCTCTGCATAGCAATCTGTACACCTCTCCCTGCCTTTAGAGAGGGGAAAGTTTGAGGGACTCATCTAAGGAGATGAGCATGAGAACTTTGTTTTCAGGTAGGGTCATGAAACATTCAAGAACGAGAAATAATTTCAGTAAGGAGAGGGAACTCAGGGGGCAAAGGCAGGAAAAGACAAGTAGAAATCAGCAATAATAGCAAGATAAAGGGTCAGTAAAAACAAAGGGCACTGTTTGCAGATGTATACTGTCTGCCAGGTGGTTTTGGGTTTCTGGGTTTTGGGTTTTTGTTTCTAATCAAAGGCTAGGTGTCTAAAGGAACCATCCCAGAGATCTAGCAGTCATCATCAGGGTGGCAGAGTCTTGTATCACTATAGGTTCTGGTTAATTCACCAAAGATATCCAAAATTTTCTGGAAGATTTGAAAAGATGAGAGGGAGGGGGAGGGGTAAGGGGAGGGGTTGGGAGAAGGTGAGGGAGAGGGAGAGATTGATTTTGAACTCAACAAACAAATTACTGTTCTTTGGTTTTTCATTTCAGGAGATCCTTTCGTGGTTTTGAGTCTACACAAATTGAGATGAAAATACCCATGACACCAGGCTGTGTGTAAGAGTGCCTTAGCTAGGGTTTATATTGCTATGATGAAATACCATGACCAAAGCAACTTGGGGATAAAAGGATTTATTTCAGCTTACACTTCCAGGTTACAGTCCATCACTAAAGGAAGTCAGGACAGGAACTCAGAGCAAGAACCTGGAGGCAGGGGCTAATGCAAAGGCCATGGAGTGGTACTGCTTACTCACTTACACGAGTCACTTAACTTACTTGCTTGCATGTCTTTCTCTGCCTGCTTTCTTGTAGAACCTAGGACGACCAGCCTAGGGTTGGCACCACCCACAATGGGCTGGGCCCTCCCCCATCAATCACTATTTAAGAAGATGTGTTATAGCCAGGTCTCAGGGAGGTGTTTTCTCAACTAAGATTCCCTCCTTTCAAATAACTCTAGCTTGTGTCAAGTTGACAAAAAACTAGCCAGCACAGAGGGTGAAACAAACTTCTTCTGTAGTGTAGGCAGCACTGTGGTCAGTATTTGCCACCATGGCTGATTTTTTTCCTCCTTTCTTATTTCCTGGTCTCATCTTCTTTGTTCTTTCCTTCAATTCCACACAGTTACACACAGATCAGAAAACCAGACTCCCAAGGCCTTCAGAGAATTAGCTTTTTCAGAGCTCAGGTTGACCTGACCACAGTGGCCTTCACATGCTTTAAGTTTCTGTCTTCTTTCCACACTATCTCAGGAAGGGTGGTGCTTCTTGCCCACAAGGACGTAAGCAGAGGGGATTGTAAGCCTGAGTCGGGGTCCCCTGGGGAAAATGAGTGGAAACCTCATAAAATAAACTTAAAGCATGTGTTTTACACAGCAGTGGCCATCACAAGTTCAGACAGTCAGATGCATTCACAGATGGCTGGGGTATTTACCCAACCACTGTTCAAGACCTTTCACAGATGACTAGTTCACCTCTCTCCAATAGCAAATCTGTGTCAGTCACCAAGATCATATGGATTTGCCACAACCTCTTAAAAATAGGCCTGATAGACAGTAGATTATGTAGCTACTCATGTGATCAAAGCAGTGCAATATTTATTTTGCAAGCAAACAAAAAAGGCAACCACAGTGCAAGAAGTTATCTGCATAAGGGCGGTAGCTGAAACCACACAGAAAGATGGGCTCAAACAGGACACCAGATTGGAAATCAATTAGATAACAGAAAGAAGCACATAAGGAAAAAATGGCCTTGAAAAGTGTAGGCACAAAAAACAGGATTGTGGGGAAAGAATTGGAGGGTTTTTTGTTTTTTAAAGAATCACTATAATAAATCTGAAGAAATCAGAGAGGGCAGAGGCTCTCAGTGTAGGCTTCCATTAAGGTGGCTGACATGGAGATGTTTTTTATGGTTTCCATTTTTCTAACACTAAGATTGGCACTGTTACAGTGCTAAGTGGCCAGCAGTTCACCTTATACTATTTTGTTGTTGTTTTCTAACATGCAACTCTGGCTTTAAGTTCCTCAAAAGTGATAGAATGTCTCCTACCATAGGACCTTTCTTCCTATGTTCCTCTGATTGGAATACTCATTACCAGAAGGTCATTTTATTCTTCTTTCTAGTCTTAGATAAAGCACCTTGTGTTCAAGCCTCCCTTCACTGATCTAGATTAGATCAGCAACATCCTTATGTATATGTTTTTATACAATTTTATTTGGTCTTAATATCCCCTCAATTGTGTTTGCTGTTCAAGAATTTCTTTTAATGCTAAGCTATTTTTCATGGTGCCAAAACAGTCTGAAGTGTAATCTTCATCCCAGAGCCTCCATCCACCCAGCTTTGAAATAGTAAGATGCATTGCACGTCCACTGATTCCACAGGAGTCCTTGAAATTCAAAATGAATTATCCATTTTGTATAAAGCTTGTACTTTGTGTATACTCAGGGGAATCCATGATACCTTTGTTTAAAAGGTCAACAATTTGTACTTTTAAAGACATCCAGACAATTCAAACACCACCTACAAATTTAGAGAATTTTAGAGCAGTCAAAAGATAAAATTTGCCACACTAATATCAATTTATAATTATGTATTTATTTGTGTTTTCTGATAGAAATATCTCAGTCACTGGAATGTAACATATGTGAAAATAGAACTCAAGAACTCTTTATAACACAGCCATTTGGATTTTAACTTTAGCTTTGTGACAAGTTGACAAAAAAATCTAACCCTCCCACAAACCTTGATGATGCTTTTCAGTTTAATGTTTTGGTTTGTTTTCTGACAAGGTAGATCAGGATGTCCTTGAACTCCTTATTTTCTTGCTCTACCTCTCGGGTGCCGGAAATGCTTATGTGAACCACCGCCTTCAGTTTAATAATATATGGAAGCGATATTTCTGTGTAGAGAATGTCCATGTGGTTTTGAAAGCTTTTCTATTCCATGTTATTCTTCTTACATTGCTTCACCTTTGCTGTTTATTCAGGAGAACTCTATATTCATTGGGTTAGTAGCTAGGAAGGAGTGGAAAGCTTTAGTTTCCTAATCCATAGTTCAGATAATGTAAGAATGATAAAGTCTATCATGATATTT
This sequence comes from Rhynchomys soricoides, assembly GCA_019843965.1. Classification (NCBI taxonomy): domain Eukaryota; kingdom Metazoa; phylum Chordata; class Mammalia; order Rodentia; family Muridae; genus Rhynchomys; species Rhynchomys soricoides. Next base: position 1,478,813 of record JADRCH010000130.1, on the reverse strand, counting down.
GTTTCATCCCTTACAGCTTGAGCCCCAGAACCCTGGCTTGGCATGGCTAGGGGAAAAAAAAAGACAGATAGACAGCTACACATACAATTAAACCGGATTCAGGAGAGTTCTCTAACCCGTTTAGAGTTCCACAGAAACCTAACCTGAAACCTCAGCATGTTTATTAGGTACAGCACAGAGGGAGAAGTTACCTAAGCTTGGTAGAAGCTCTCTGCAGGTGAGCCATCTAAGGATATAAATATCCCTGTAAAGGAGGCTTCAGGGGCTACTCTTTGCACATACTTACCAGTTGTTCATACAACTCATACTCAAACTTTTAAGGAAAACTTTGCCATTCCTCTTGAGCCCGGCTCATGTGGGTAAGAGCTTTACCAATTTGGCATGGACCAATTGGTCTTGGAGTCCTCAACTGGCCATGTTCATGTCAAAATAAACATCACACAAGACTTCACTGACTTGGGGATTCCTCTGCTTCCTATAGATATTTGCAACAGATGCAGATTCCTCCTGTAAATGACTCATCAGTATAACCAGTCCATTCAAAAGTAAGTTTGCTTAAAACTTGGAAGAAAAGGAACCTTTTCATTTGTCTCTAGAAGAATGTTCAATATAAGTTTACCTAGCAAAGTCACAAATAGATGGTATAAATTTAGATGGCCAGCATTCGAAAGTAATATTAAATTCTTCTCTTTTTTTTTGAAAGCATGAGATCAATAGCTAATGAATGGGTAATTTAGATCAAACCACAGAAAGAGAAGATCTGAAAGCCCAGGGCTAATAACTTAGAAAATTATAAAGTCCAGTTAAAGCAAGATTTCCAGTGGAGTGTAGTCTCCTGAAGATCCTGACAGGCAGGGACAGATGTCAGAGAATCCCGAAATGGCATCACATTGCCTGAAGACAAAGAGTGTGAGCAGATAGAGACTGGTTTACTATCATAGAGATTACTTAAGGAATCTGACACTGATCATTTGGCAATGCTAATCTAACTGTATCCAGTTGAGAGAAGCATGGAATCTGGCAGCCATGCAGAGGATACTGGGGACAGACATGAGATTAAAGTCATGTTTTGTTATTTTGGTTACAATTCAAGGACTATCCAGATTTTACTTCATTCTCTCCATCAGTGATACACAGAGAAGTAAGGCTTAGAAGGTCAAGCCAAGCAATCAATTTTCATTGCTTGCTAGAGCTTTGGTCCTAGATATTCCTGTAGAACACTGAATCTAAGCCAAGAAGAGTAGGGAGGGACTAAATAAGTTGCCTGCCAGATCAGGCTAAAATAAAACTCTGTCCATTTTATCCCCAACTCAAGTGGCTCATCTTCACAAATAATCAACTCCCAATGCTGAGTAGATTCACAGAGAGCTGAGAAAAAAAGCCACGACAGTTAGGAAAGTTTTGACTTGGTACCTAACGCTGCATTTCACGGCTCTGGCTAATCTGAGCAATACAGGAAGAGGAAGACCCCAAACAGAAAGGACTTGGCCATGTCTGTGGGCCAGAAAAAATTCAATAACCTCAGTTATCCCTCTAGTCTATTGACACCCACGAAGGCAGGAACATCTATAGACTCCCTTCGATCTCCCAGCTGATCTGCCCCTGGTTGTTTCTGAGTACCTCAGTTTATCCTCCATTGATCCCGCTCACATCCATTAAAGTGTTCTCCCCTAAGCAGGTATCAGCACTCTCATGGGCCCTGCTTTTCCCCACAAGACCTACTAAGGACAAATTAGTTTCAGCTTCAGTCTTGGTGGCCATCAAGAGCCCTTGTTTGTGTGAATTCCTGTACTCTTGTTTCATGATAGTTATTTAATTTCTACAACCATCTATAAACAGACACTATTGTTCATATATCCATTTCACAGGTTAGAAGACTGCATCAAATGCTCCTGTTTGGGATAATAATTGAAAACTTTAAACTATTATTTTGCCTATTAAGTATATACTATTAGTATAAAATTTAGAAATGACATATACCAAATAAATAGGACACTGAATGAATACACTTAAATATAGTTATCTACAGATAAATTTAAATTAATTGAAAATAAAGTCCTATTTTCAGTTTCACCTTTGATGGTCAGATATGCCAGAAGATTTCTATTACAGTAACACTATCTTTTATTTCCCAAACTTTAGAATCAAATGTCCATTAGATCACAATAAAATATAAAGCCACAAGGAAATTCAATTATGTCCATCAGAAGTAGAGTTCTCTGCAGTGTCCTTCAGCAATTTACCACCCTGTGCAAGAGTTTTCTTTAAGAAGCACCATGGAACCAAACTTATCAAAGTCATTATCATTTCATTCCTAGGCAACAGAACAAACAGGACAAAGGTGGGAAGATCTTTCCTTCCCACTATTACCACTGGAAGCCAGGGCTTGTCTCCCTTATGGGGAGAGAGCTGTATTTTGGACAATGTGAAAGACCCCTCCAATCCCTCTTTTCATCGCTCCATAGTACCATCTTTCTGAATAAGCTCTGGGTAGACAGCTTTTTAGCATCAGGCAAGAGTGAAACAGGACAGCTACTGGGCCACTGTCAATAGCATATGAAGTCTCCAGAAGAAGGTAGTTTTCAGGCCAAATAAGCATTCATTCATTAAGGATTAACAGCACCATCTGTATTTATTCATTGTCTTTTGCTATGAAAATAACTGAGGCTAATGAGAATGGAAGTGTAAGAGCATGGTGCCTGCATTGTGGCAAGGTCATTACTAGGTATTTTGTGACATGGCAGAGAAGCAAAAGGGGAAGCAGCCAAGTGTAGAAGAGGCCAAATGAATGAGCAGATATAGTTTAATAACAACCTGTGCTAGCAAGAATTGGTTTAGACTTGAGGCCAACATTAGCCACTTCCAAGGATGTTTCTTCATGACCTAGCCACCTTTCACGGGGCTCTACCTTTTAACTGTTCTGCTATCCCAACGCTGATTCACTGAGGAATAAGCTTCTATCACAAGTGACCATTAGGGAACACATTCAAACTGCATTCAGGCCATATCTCTTCTAAGTTCAAGACTATCTACTTGAAAGAAGGGATATAGTCAATGGCATGCTCCTTTCCTCACAAAGCCAGTGCTCTAAAATGAGAAGAAAAGAGACATTGCACAGAGCCCTTAAAAGGCCATGGTGACAAACTCTGCCTGGACAATAAAAAGGTGGTGATGGAGTAGGGTGAGCCATTAGCCCTTTAGATGGGGTGCTCGGGAAATGCCTCTATGGAGAGAAGCCATTGAAATTGAGGCTGGGCTGCAGATCCAGCAAGAAACATTCCAGGCAGAGAGAAATGTCACAACAAAGCCTTAGCTTCAATGAACTCACCTTGTTTGAGAAATTGTATATGCCTAAATGGAAAAGGTTGTGGTCATACCTCCAGTCATTGAGTCCAAAAGTGCTGAAGCCAGTGTGGCCAAGTCTGATATCTTCAAATAGAGCAATGGGTAAGGATTTCAGTCTAAGGTTCACCTGATGTAGAGGCCATTCTGCAGAAACCACACAACATCTGACTTACAGTTTAGTAGAGCCCTTCTGGTTATTCTACAGAAATAGGTGATAGGTGACTAAGAAGAAAAGCAAGAAGGGAAGAAAGCTGCTACTGAGGCCCATGGGAGACAATGCCCACTTGCATACAGGTAGCTACTACAGAGTTGGATAAAGACATTAAGTAGTCAGCAAGGCATATTGATGGGCATGCTAGAGAAAATAAAAGAGCAAAGTGGTTCAAAGAAATTCACCTTAGATTTAGTCACAATAAATGTGGTTCATATTCAAAGAACTAGACAATAAATGATAAAAGGATATTATCTTCTTTTTCAATAACTGTCAGGTGTATGTGTGTGTGTGTGTTTGTGTGCATGTGTGTGTGTACATGTGAGCATCCCTGTGTGAGTCTGCATGTGCCTCTGTATGCTGTTTGAGCATGTGTGCATGCATGTGAGTGTGCTTCTGTGTGCATGTCTATGTGTGTTTACTGCTACAGGTACAGAATGAAGCTATAGATAATGTGAATGACATTCACTCCTATTTCAGCTGGTGTGTGAGAGATACTCTGATATCATTCTAATTCCTTGGTCACTCTCAAAGTGATGTACTACTTTTAATGCATGTCAAGTCATAGTTTACATAAAGCTAGATTTTCTTCAAGGGCAAACCCCTTAATTTAGCATTGCTTCAATTTCTTATTGCTATTTTTGCATTGAGAGACAGATGCAGATTGGCTAGTTTAATTGAATTAACAAAACAACCATGCTCTAAAAAGAAAGAGCCTCAGGAAATGCTGTGAGGAATGCTAAGAAGGAAGGCTGAGCTTTGGACTAGTGTTCAGTCTGGTTGAGGAATATCATCAAATCTTCCTTCTCCATAGTTTTCCTTTATTCCAATTGTAGCTGGGGATAAGCTGACTAAACTCAGAAGTTGAAGATTTTTGTTACTGATGGCAAAGCTCATCCAATGTCTCTGGATAGGCTCTGCCTCTGGATGGTAGAAACAAAGGTAAAAAAACACAGGACAAACATGGTGTTACACAGGCCATCCAAGTCCTTAAATAAACTGTGGGGAAACCAGAGAGGTGTAAAAAGTGAAAATAAAGGAATTCATTCTTACCAGAAAATATTTTAAAAGCCAACTTTTCTCATGTATTTGCATCAGAAGTTTCTCTTTTTTAGTGACATGTTTTAGAGGGTGCTGTTGATGTTCAGTGTTGAGAGTTCTTGTCTTGATTCCTTTTAAAGCATTTCCTTGGTTAGTAGTATACAGCTACTTTGCTCCAGACACTTGAAAAGAGTCCTATTTTTTTTCTTGATGCAGTGGAGACTTTGCTACGCTTTCCAGTAATAATAGTAGTGTTGGCTGACTTGTATAAAGCCCTTACGAATCATCAGGTGAAATATTCATTTGGTCTCCAAATCTTGTTAGGTATTTGGTATAGGTAAATCACTATGAAGTGGGATGGAGTCTTCTGTCCAGTGTTCCTGAGCTCAGAAGATATAGAGCCATTCTTACAGTTCAGACTGATCCATGAATCAATAGGTTTACAAAGGTGTCCCAAGAATCCATAGGCTTTTGAAACAAAGCATATCTGTGAAATCTAAGTCCACTGAGTATTCACAAGGGCTATGACACACATCATTATTTTTAAAATCTCTGAAATTTATATCCCAAAGAGAAAAGACAAAACCCTCAAGTGATGGTTGAATTGCCTATATTTTTTTTTCTGAGAAGGGGAAGCAGAATGACATCTTGAAGCACGCCTTCCTCTTGTTTTACAGAAGCAAAATCAAAAACCCTGAACACTTTTCTTAAAATGCAAAAATAAAGAAGAATGTGGCATCTGGATGCAGATGCTTCCAGGAGAGTCTACACTAGCTCTCCAAATCAGAAATGGAACAAACCTCTATGAATCCCAAGAGGAGGATGGAAGCAGAGCAGAAGTATGTAGGAAAACCTGTTCATCTTTCTATATGGTCTGCAAGGGTTGTGCATGGGGTACCACTACTCCACTGGTCACTGGGAGCAGTTCAAAGGAGAGTGAATGAGACAAAGGCATAGCTTGGAGTACTGCACATGAAAGCTGCGGGCCTCCAGCAGGCCACTGGATTGATGTCACAGTGAAAGCCCCACTATTTCCTGGGTTTCTCTTCTGAGAGCGCTGTGTTAAAAGACTCATTCATTCTTTACAGAGCCCTAATTATCCCTTATTATGAGACCACCGAGATTCTGAAAGATTTACAGACTTGCTCAATTCCCACAGATGGTAATAACTTCCACTGAACTTACTCTGTCTACAAATCATTTTTGGCTTCCTCTGTTCTCAAAAGAGCATCAGTCTCTACCACGTGGGAGTCTGCTCCTCAGCAGTTCTACCCTTCGTGTCTGCTAATAGCTTACGGAGAATGGTGCTATGACTTCACAGGGCTTGTACTCTGTCACCTCAGGAACTTGCCATGTACTCTCTGCTAGAATCTCATTTCCCACTTCCCATTCCCGGAGCCACTCCTCAGAATTCAGATCCTTCGGAGGAACAGGGACTGCCACCCTATCATTTGTTTTTGCAGAACACAGTTTTCAGATTATTTCTTCTAGCAGAATCTTCCAGCAATTTATTTGAATGTTAATACAATAAGAAGCCAGTGATTGGGCAGTGGAAAAGGGAGGCGGAGCTAAGAGTTTCAGGGACAGACAGAGACAGGGAGAGAGGAAGAGGGAAGGAAAATGGAGGAAGACCAAGACGATCCAGATTTCACGTGGTTTTAAATAGCCACAGGTAGCTATGAATATCATAAAAGGATAGACTAATTGGGGTAACTTGTCTAATCTAGGTGGGCAGCTTGAATCATTATCAATTGACTCTGAGATTATTGTGTGGGCATCTTATGAATTGGGAATTTATTAACATATAAATCTAACTGATTAATTATAAGCTTCTAGAGTTTTGATATACTGGTTTAAGGGGATTTGTGACAACTAGCCACAGGGCTTAGATGGCTGAGAAGAGACAAGCGACTCTGAAGCAGGTGAACCGAAGCTGAGAAGACCGCAGTCAGGTGCCAGCCTAAAGTCAGACGCGGCAAGACTGCCAGAGCAGAGAGTAGCTGGGTGGAGAGTGGGATGGTGCCATTTTTATTGTTTTCTCAACAATTTCTTACCATTTCCCTTACTTCCTTGCCCAGTGAAGCATTTGGCCTTGCCCTCCACACTGGAAGCTCCATGCTGCTAACTCGTCCACAGAGCATGGTGTCTGGCCTCAGGTGGGAAGTTCAATTTCTTTTCTTTATTTTTGCATTTTTGCTATTTCCACTCTAAGCCTGGAACATTCTAAAGTTTCTGCTCATAACAGCAACAGTCTGATTTAGTTCTATTTGACTAAAACAGGTTTTATCTCTACCTTTTCCTAGCAAAGAAGGAAATGCCTGTGTACTAAAATCCTTGGTGTTTGCAAGAATCCATGTTGCCATGGAAGAAAATAAAACAGAAAATCCAAGAAAGAAGGTCTTTATATGATCCTTATTTTATTCAACTGTTCTCCTGTCTCCTTGGAAACAACTGAAACTTCTTTAAACATGGTGCTTTTTTAGCCACTCCCCATCCCCAGCCTAGGAAGCCACACATCATGTGCTAGGGATCTGAAAGATCACATGTGCTGTAAGATATTTCAGAAATTGAAAAGCTCTGTGATCAGAGTAAAGTGAATGCAAGCTCCGTCCCCAGCATAGCCATGCTTTAGATGCGGGCATCTGTATGTGGCCCTAAATCTTGTAGGGTCTTTTAGACTTCGATTTTTCAAAACCTATTAAAAAGGGATTAATAATGCTTCCATCCCCCTTCTAACCCACTGTCCAAAGGTAGGAGAGAAAAGATGGCAAGTAGGAAAAGGATATGTAGACCTGTTTAGAAATAGTTCTTTGGGGAGATTCCAATCTCTGTTTCTTAGAATGCCAGAAGTCCAGTTCAGTAGTGTCACCAAACACAAATCAGCAACGGAGGCAAGATCCAGCAGAAACCACCAGGCCTCCACTTAATTGGCATGAGTCAACAGGAGCAAACAGAACAACCTGGAATGCCAGGAGTTCTCTGCCATGTCTCTCTCAATGAAGTGAAGACCAGCAAAGACTCAAGAACAACAAAGGGTTGCACAGCTAGCTATGCAAGCCCCCAGTCACTGTCCCTTGAGTCCTAATTATACTCTGCTTCAGCAAAGTAACAGGTGGGTCTGCATCACATGACACAACCAGAAATTTACACTTCAGGGTCTGAAGTGGGGGTGCAGCATTTATTATATTGTTTTTGAAGATTTAGTCAGGAAACAGGTAACAAGTGAATAGCCAAAGGCCTTCTCAGTGGCATGCAGTCACTAATGCAAGCCTTCTTCTTCCCTTTTCCTTTATCATGGGAAAGTTTGATATAGGCAAGCTTCAGAGAATCCTTGAACACCTGAAAAATTATATTTAAGTTAGTTATATCTATGAAGGATCCTATTACATCTAAGTTAGTCATATCCCTGAAGGATCCTATTTTTAGAGAAAGTCTCTGTATATATTTCCCAGAGTTGTCTTAACAAAGCACCATACACCTGACTAACAGAAATTACGTAGCATTCAGGGGGTTGAGCCTCTAATATTAAGGTTTTGGTAGGGCTGGTTTCTTTTATATGCTCGGAGGAAGAATCTATTTTATCTTTCTTGCATAGAGTTTTGTAAAACAGATGGGATTCTCCAAGTGACTTGTCTGTATGTATCCAACTTTCCCCTTTGTATAAGAACATCATCTATAAGATCAAAGCCTACCATGACGACTGCATTTGAATCACCTAAAAACTCTATTTTAAAATAAGTTCTCATTCTCATAGCTCTGGGTCCAGAAATTTAACATATCTTCTAGGGGTAAAGGATACAAGCCATAAATTTTGTTTTGTTTTGTTTTTCGAGACAGGGTTTCTCTGTGTAGCCCTGGCTGTCCTGGCACTCACTCTGTAGACCAGGCTGGCTTTGAACTCAGAAATCCACCTGCCTCTGCCTCCTGAGTGCTGGGATTAAAGGGGTGCGCCACCACTTCCCTGCACAAGCCATACATTTTTAAAGGAATCTGTAGTCGCTATAAATTTTCTTGATGGTTTATTTTACCCATAACCTAGCCATCAAGCCAGGAGGTTTTGAGATAGGCCAGAGTGTATCTTGAGTATCAAATCATGGGGAAATCCCACAGTAATTCTGATAGACTTTATTCAGACACATGCTTCAGATTGACTATTCCTTATCTAAAATGCTTGGGGAAAACTTTTATGAATTTTAGATTTTTGCTTCCTAGCTAGTTCTAGGATACATAAATATACATAATAATAAGTTTTATGAATGTGACTCAAAATCCAATTTTTTTCATATACCTTTCATTTATAGGTTAAAGATAATCTTACATTGTTAATATACCTACATTTTGGGTATAACCGACCACATGAGGACAGTATGACATTTTAAAATTTTATTAAAATGTTGGTGCTCAAAAATTTTCAGATTTTGGAGCATTTTAAAGTCAGGAATTTTATATATGGAATGTTCAACCAATGTAAGAGAAGAATCCACAGAATGTAATTTTTCTACTTTATATTCTATACTCCATAGTCTACACAGGTGGGTCATTTCCTTGAGAAATGGTTGCTGTATTAGGGTCCAGCCTAACAAGGGTGGGACCACCTCTGTGAAAGTGGTCTTGGGAAGTATAGGAAGGTAGCTGAGTGTGAGCCAGGAGAACAAGCCAAAGAGCAGCACTCTCTGAGGTCTCTGCCTGAGTTCCTGCCCTGAGTTTCATAATGTAGAACTGTAAGCAAAATAAACCCTTTTCTCCCCAGGTTGTTTTGGCTATGGTTTTTATAGCAGCAGTAGAAAGAAAAAATAGAACAATTTGATTCTCACATACAGAGTACACCATAAAACTGAACTTCAGTTACTATGGATAACATAAAATGTCATTTAAAAATGAGCGGCCTGAAAATGGGGCAGCATGATTCCTAAAGCCAATAGAATTTCTCCTCAAAGCTTTTTCTTTCATCAAGGAACAGCCTAGACTGTGACATATTCTGAGACATGGAGACAATTCTGAAGTGCTAGCACAGGAAGCCTGTGGGTTGTAGTTTAGGGAAGATCTTCCAGTTTGAACTACTTTATGGCACCATATCTTGAAGGAGAGGTACCTGAGTCGAACATTTCTAAGGTGCTTGTCTTCTAAGGTCTGTGCTATCCTTATGTCTGTCTATCAGTGTGCATTGGACTGAACATTTGTGATGACAAATAAAATGTTCTCTTTTTCATCTCTTAGATTTCTTTGCTGTTTGGGACATACATCATTTGAGTTGCAATCAAAGACTTATGTTCACATTACGACTTCTGTAATTATTCTGTTGGCATTGTTGAGTTAGGATACATGAATATCTAAGTGAAACTACTGGTACTATTCATATCATAAGAGTTGGGATCCTTCTGAATCTTTCTGAAGAGCATTGTTCACTCATCATGTGGTGCAAGCTTCAGTGTCAGAAGTCTATTTGTGGTACTTGTTTCATGTCAACTTGATGCAAGATAGGGTCATTTTGGAATACAGAACCTCAGTTGAGAAACTGGCCAGACCAAACTGGCTTATGGACAAGCCAATAGTTCATTTTCTTGGTTGATGGTTGATAGAGGAAGGCTTGGATAATCAGTATGGGTAGTACTACCTCTGGGCTGGTGGTCTTGGATGCTATAAGAAATCTTACTGAGCAACCCATGAGAAGCAAGCCAACAAGCAGCATTTCTTCATGGCTCCTTCTTCCAGGTTCATGCCTTGCATTCCAGTCCCGAACTCTCTCAGCAATGTACTATGATGTCTGAGTGTGCACTGAAGTAAGCCCTTTTCTCCCCAAGTTCCTTTTGGTCATGTTGTTTTATCACAGCAACAGAAACACTAAGGCGTGGTACCTGAATGGGGAGGAGACAGTAGAAGCAAATGAACACTTAATAAAGCACATACCTTTGCTGGGCTTAAAGTATTGTTCTGATTGTTTCCATAATGTTCATGTGTACAGTCATTGACATTGCCAACAATCACACAAATTGATACGGATACACATGCACACATGTATATGCCTTGTCTCTTACCACTCCATGCTTTATGCCAACTTAGGACCCTACCAAGAAGAAGACATCACCACTGGGGCCTTTTGTCTCTGGTCCTCCAAAAATTTTAAGCCAAACCATACTCTTTTTCTTTCTAAGCAGCCTGCCTCAGTTACTTCATCCTACTAATGAGAAAAACAAAACAGACTAATATAACAAGTACCAGAGAGAGATTATTCAATAATGCTTGCTGGGTTTGAAAAATGACTTCATGTAGTAGCAGACAATCTCTCTATCTAACATTTGCTTAGATGGGCAATTTTCTGTATGGAAACTATAGAAGTCATGTTTAGTAAGAAGAACTCATCTTTTTCTAATAGATACTACTATTAGAAATGAAGACTTAGTTATGCATCTGAGCAGCTATATGTTAAATATATAGTAAGCCACTGGCAACTGCACAATTGCAACATAGCTGCATATACTTGGATGGCTTGAATATGTTCAGAGTAAATTAATTTTTAACTGCTGGTACTAACCTACATCTTCCAACTTTAAATATGAAATGAAATGAAAGTCATGTGTCAATGATTTCTCAAATGAAAACAATGTGTATTGAAAATTAAACATTATAGAAATAAGTGTCATTATTCATGTATGAACTACACAATGAGCTATGGACAGAGTGTTTTTCTTCACATGGTATATGAGTCAGTAACTCTACCCTAAAGCAAATAAGATATATTTTTATTGTTAGTATCCTAGTCATGTTTATAAAAGAGATGGTTGCTGATGCCAAGATGTGTATATAAATAAATTGGCCTTTAAAGTAGCATTTTTAAATCAATCACAAACCATTGGCTTGAGAGACTTGTTCTTTCATTCAACTAAAATTGTGAAATTATTTTGACTAGACATGAATGACAGATGCATTGTGCCTTCATTTGAGGTACTTCTGTAGCTGGAGGAAGGTTAGATCTATACATCTGGAGAAGTTAAATACACCTCAGGTGATCTGGACAATACACAAGCATGGTGCATGAAAGGATTCACGGGAAAGCTGTGGGTGGAGGTGGTAGAAGAATTCAACAAGAGTTAAACTGGAGCTGTTGGGTGATGTGGACTTAGTGTGGTAGGAAACTGTGTGTGCTTTGTAGGACATTTCCTCAGAGATGCAAATTTTGGCCTTCTTTAGATATTTGAATAACTTTGTAGTTGTGTCCCAAGTTCCAATTTTAAGAAGTTGTAAGTGACAAAGCTTCTGAAGAGAAAGTTGCCTCCATAAGGGATTGATTAGAACCAGAAGTTCCAGATGGGCACATACCTTGATGCCCATATACCAGTGCAGAAAGCAGCCAATGGCTCTATGTTAGGTTGGGACCTTTGACCAGGCAAAACTGATGCTGACCATTCCCTGGTACATGCAAGATTCACAGAAATTTATAACCTGTAAAACAGCCTTGGGAGAAGAAGAAATAAATTGTTCTAGGGTAGAATAAGGAGACAGAAACTTCAGGGCCCAATGCCATGTTTCAGGAGTAGAATGGTCTTTGTTCATTCCTAACTACAGAATTCCACTCCACTTGTGACACTGGGCGTATCCCAAGCTATATCCCCATTCAAAGCAGGAAAGAAATTTTATGTCTTACTCCTGGATGCAGAAAGTGAGTGTTTTCCCCATTCTAAGATAGTTTCTAGAAAACAGATCAGAGAAGGGCTAGAGGGTGTGAATATTCCTCAGAATGCCAAGTGCACTGTCTAGTCCTTTTATTAGGTGTAGACCTGGACCTATTTAATACTCCTCTTCATTTTGATGATCACTAGAATATTTCTGTGGCCTACTGACTATGGCCTCCTGATACTTAGATGTAACCAAGGCATTATCTCTCAAAGAAAGTAGTGAAGAGCCACCAGCCTGGTGCAAAAGCTATGTTTGTTGTGCTAAGGGGGCTCTGCTAGCTGTTTAGGTGGTGGAGAAACACAGAACCTCAGGGCCCTAAGATCCATGATAAGTTTACTCATCAGATAAAAAACCCTCTCTGGGCTTTTTATTACTTTCTGTGATGGGTTTTAATTACTAGAATGGGTCAAATGAAGAAGGAAGGCACACTCATTTTCTGGGTCCACGAGTAAGATACATTTTAATTTCTGCTTTGATTGTGGATATGGCCTGGGATGTGCCCAGAGTCACAGGGCTGAGCAGAGATATGTGGTTTGGACTGGACAAAGGCCATTCTGTGGGTGGGGATATGGGAAAAAGGCAAGCACTGCCACAATTTCTTTATAGGCTGGAATTCTTGGAATGTGGCTGTGCCATTCTTCTTGGTCTTTGGCTGGCCTTCACTCTCCTTTGTGATTTCAGAAATCAGATTAGCTACTGTAAATGACAGGTGTTTGATGCTAGTTTGTGAATGTATATGAATATATTATGAAATTATAATTTTGAATTCATTACAAGTAAATAAGAACTGCATGGTTTCTAGGAAATAGACCAGAGAAAGGATAGTAGGTGTAGATATTGCTCCCAAAGCCAAGGATGTCACAAACCCAGACCTAGTGGTAGCTGAGGAGATGGATAGAGATAGCTGTAAGAACTGCACTGTGATGTTACCTGGGATCCGGATTAGCAGTGAGGACTGACTCAGAAAAACAGATCGGTACTACCTTTGAAGCTTGCTTCTGATCCAGGCAACTGCAAACTGAATTTATGGAAGATGAGACTTAGCAGTCTCTGAAGATAACCAATCTGGTTTTGATTATGGGTTTTACTTATTATAGGAGGATTTTTATTTTCCTTATAATTCAGTTCATCCATATTTATTACAAAAAACAAACACATCAAAGAATAATTTGTAGGGTATCATTAAATTTGTTTAATTGTATAGGTAAATTACAATATAGATGGCTATAGCATAAAGCAAGCATCACACATTTCTCTTGATAACAAAAGATGATACATGGCCAAATGAAATACGGTGATAGAAGAATCTAGAATAGTAAGTTGTATTACTCCAAGTCTCCCTAGCAACCAGAAAAACCAACCCTGTTTAATAGATGAGGAAACTAAACACTGACAGAGCTGATGAGCTCCTCTCGACAAATGTTAAGGGCACAGACTACGTGCCAGGCACTTTTTTGGTGCTGGAGACATTAAAGTAAACAGAACATGGTACCCGTACTCAGGGGTTCTTACCCAGGATAGCAGAGGTCAGTTTCCAATAATCAGGAAATCCTCACACAAGGCATGCCAAGCTGTAAAGTGCAATGAATTCAGGCATGGGAGCAGCTCACAGAGGTCACATGTGAGCTGACATTGGAAGCGTGAGCAGTAGTCATCTACACACAGTTGTGGTGAAAGAGAGTTTCGGGAAAGGCAAAGGAAGGGTTACTAGCCTAGTGCCTTTAATACTTGAAGGAGTTAGAGTAGCAGAGAATTCCAGGCCTTACTTGGGGGCCTCCCTGTTCAGTGCTGTTTTAGAAGCCTGTTTGCCCACTAGAAAAGACTTGAAGGTTCAGCACAGCGGTCAGTACTCTTGCACACAGAGCAGCAGACATGGCCCTCACTTAATCTCACATATAAATACTAAGATAGTCCAAGCTTCCCACTTAAAACTTTCTTTCCCTTATAAGTTTCTACTTCCTTGCAGAATATCTACATCCAGTGGGCCATGCCACAAAAATTCAAGTCTAGAAACTTTAAAGGGTCATCTCTTAGTAGCCAGAGGCAGAGGTGGGGTCAGTGGGAACTATTGCTACCCTGGGGCAGATGAGCAAGGGACTTTCTTTGTAAGGAGAGAACTGAACAAAAGTCTTCTTTATTTTATTATCACCTTTGATTCTTATTGGCAATAATAAAGGGCTCACCCTGCAAACTCCTTATGCTGACCCCACCCCCTACCCTTTCCTACTCTACGGCACTGACTACACACCTGCTCACAGAAAGAATGGCCCCAAACAGTTTCCTTCCAAAAATAGACCTGAGCAGCCACAGTCAGACGTACAAGCAAGTCCACATAGGGTCTATCTTCCTAAAATTAGCTTTATTTCCAGTGAAGAGTTGCTTTCAAACTAGGCTCTAATCCATTTCCATACAAAGTCACTAAGAGCTGGGGTTGTGGCTTCTGCCCCTGTAAGTTCACAAGGAGCAGTCCTCATTCATCTTCTCTGGCTGCGCTGTCTGGCATGTGCTCGGTGGGGTGAACACAGAAGGGTCCTTAATGCCTAGCTGCACATCAAAGAACCGCGTGGAAAGGACCACAGTGTAGTTCCTGATGAAGGTCTCCTGGACTGGATAACAATCCTTGGCTGTATAAACGCCGATCCAGGTTTCATCTAAAGAGGAAAACAGTTGACCTTGTCAGAGAGCAGACAGGCAAAATTCCTTAACGTTTTTATTTTGTGGTATCGTTCATCTGACATAAAACACACTTTTTAAACTGTGGAGGTGTTTACATTGGTTTATAACAATCATCATCACTTACCTTACAACTTCCCCAAACTGAAAACTCTGATCTGTTCAGTGGTTTCCGATCTTCCTCTCATCCCACACCTTACAACAGTCATGCAACTCTCTGCTGGATAGATTTGGGCCCTTCGTGCACACAGTATTTATCGTTTATGATTGGCCTGTTTCCCTTTTCATAATAGCCTCAAGTTTTATTCATGTTACTACACATGCCAGAATTCCCTTCCTCTCAAAGGATGGAAACTATTCTGCCGTAGTATCATATTTTGTTTATCTACTTCTCTGCTGATGGTATCTGAGTTGTTTCCAACAGTTTGATGGTAGGAATGAAACCAATAAAAATAAAGGTGTACAAATAGCTATTTGAGTTTCTGCCATCATTTTTTTGAAGCATGTATTCAGAGATGTATGCTCTGGACCATATGGCAATTTTATGTTTAATGTTTTGGTTATATGCCATATTGTCTCTCACAGATTGAATGCCTACTCTATATGTTTCAAAACAACCTCAGAATTAAAAAAAAAAAAAAAAGGTTTGTATCAAAGCAGGTCTGTTTGTGTTTGTGCTTAGAATAATGGAGCAGGTCTGGACATGGTGGTTTTAAGAAGCGATGGTGAAGTAAATGTAGGCACCTAATTCAGGAGTATTATTGGAAAAGATTCCTTTAAGTCACAGACCTCATGGATTTCATGAAGAGTCTATAGCAAAGGGTGATCCCATAAAATCCAAAGTTACAGAGGCATGCAGATGACACTAGAAGAAGGAGGTGTTTCAACAGCCCACTAAGAAAATGGTTACACATAGTTGCCAAGTACACAAGGGACTTCCATGGACTTTAAAACCTCATCTAAGCACATAACTCTCCCCAACACCTACATTCAGTGAGGGACTTAGAGGAGTGTATTCCCCAGCATACACCCTGAGATGCAGTGTGGGAATCCTTTCCATCCTTACAGGATCTGGCTGTCCTCCTGTCAGACCACTCCTGGACCGTGATCTGCTCCTGAGGCCCTCCGATAGAGTACTCATCTTCAAAGGTAGAATTCTGGGGAATGTCGAGAGGATCCCAGGGTTCCGCCAAGGGGATCTTTGCACACTGTTTGGTGGCTTGTTCAATCTGAAACATCACTCCATCTTTATAGAGTAAAATGTATTCAAATAATCTGAAATTATTCAAAGAAAATAGTTAAGGACTTTTATGTTAAAAATAATCATGCCTTTCATCAACATAGAGCCCAAAGGCCTTTGATATAAAGTATCATATAAATTATTTTTAAAAGATTGCAAGTCATTTGTTCTTTATAAACTTTATTCAGACCAAACCACCCAACTGTGGAAAAATTAAAATGTAGAAGTTAAACTTGAGTATTCAAGGCGAATTCTACATGATAGATCCCAGGCTTAGGCCCCTGAAATGAGGGGGGAATGGGGGTTTCACTGCTGGCTTACAGTGATTTGTTTAGTAGGACAAAGGAAAAACTTCACCTTTGTTGCGTTAAATCGAGGAATTACAGAAATATCCTGAAAGTCAGAATTCACTGCAGTCAGATCGACAAAATAACTGCATCTATTGCCTATAACCTTCATAAATGATACACTCTCTTGATGGGAGACACCCTGTGTGTAGCCTGATTCACCTAGGAGAGCAAACACAAAGGCCAAGGAACCTTCAGAGTAATGACTAACACAGCAAGCTTGCCTATACGCTTTCTATCTCCGCGAGTAACTTCGTACACAACCAGCCTGCAGGGTAAAAGAAGGAATCCTGAGCCTTACACCTATATCTGAGCCAGAAATCTCTAGGAGTGCTATGTTGTACCTGTTAAAGCTAAGTGATTTTGGTTCTTTGTAAAGCCCCTGGGTACACGGTCATGTCAAAGTGAAGTCAAGACCGTAGAGAATGCTTTTCATAAGTGAAGGGAGACTGCTCACTATGGGTTGAGAGGATAACTGAGTGGCAGAGCACCTGCCAGACATGGATTCAACCCCAGCACCATGAACAAAATGGGCGACTAATCAATGATCTCTGCTCGATGAGCCTCAGGCACAAAACATGCTTGTGCAGGATATATACTCTCTATTCCATGTCTGTGTTTGAAATTATTTTCTTCAAAATAAAGCATTATCAATAACGTTATCTATTTTGTCAAAAGTATCACTATTAGCATTATACCTTAAGTTTCTATGAGATGGTATAGAAATATGATTATGACCTCATTTTATATATTTACATATATCCCACTTATTCCATAAAAGCAAGAACCAGCTTATAAGGGGGGAAAATGAATGAAAAGATGACATGCATTTAAAGGAGGGTGAATGTAGAAAGAAAAGAAATGTGCATTTATGAAATACTGCTTAAAAAGGGAGGTAATGTTGGGCTACAGAGATGGTTCAGAGGTCAAAGTGCTTGTTAGTCAAGCATAAGGACCTGGGTTTGGATCCAGAGCATCTACATAAAAAATGGGCATGTCAAAGGAATCCTGCAATTACAGTACTGGGTGACATGGATGGATCCCTGAAGCTCATTGGACAGCCAGCATAGACAAGTCAACGAGTTTCAGATTCAGTGACAGACCTGATCCCAAATCAAAGTGAAGAGTAGCCAAAGAAAGGTACCCAGGGATGGACACACGCACGCACGCTAACAAATACATACACTACACTTTTACAGCACTCCACACACAGAAGTGTTTTAAATAGAGGTAATCTCTTCTAGAATGCATGTAGGGTCCACAAAGAATAAGCCAGTATTATCTGTTATCTCACAATCTGTTAAGTCTCCAACACAATAAAGCCTAACCATTCATTGACTGAATTTAGAAATGTCAGCAACAAATCTGAGACACAGCCCATGAGTACATACAAGAACCTCTGCCCATAGGCAAATCTTATCCTATGGTGCTTTTTATGACAAGTTGGGTACCCAACACTGTGGTGTGCACCCTCAGAGTTATACAACGAATCATTTCTCCCTACTGTTTGCATCATGCCATGCTTTTCTTAGGCCTTTGATGTTCAAACTGTGTTAACTGTCCCCTGAATGACTCATACCCATGTATATGGGGATGGCATCTGGAGAGCACTCCCACCAACCCCCAATCCATCCTAGTATCTATGTCTCCCATACAGACCTTGGCACTCTCGCTTGGGCTTATTTCCCTACATGAGAGTATGCTACCTAGTACACCACATTCAGACTGCCCTGGATGTGTAGAATTGGGACTGAATGTCTACTGGTCAGCCTCTCTGTGTAAATGGACTGTCATATGGGAACTCAGAAGCTGTGGGGATGATTTCCACCATGTGAAATAAGTAAGACAAATGAACAAAGCATTAAGAAAAAGAACTAGCTTGGGTTCCAACAGCTGAATTATTTTCTGAGGCACTCAGGGATTCCCCTAGGAGATGATTTCGTTCCTTTGTTCTTATAAAGTTTTAGTTTGGGCTTGTGACTTTTTACTGCCCAGGACCAGTGCTCATTTCTGATAGAGTCAAGGAAACTGGGGTTCCATGTAGAGTCCAAACCAAGAGCTCTTTTTGGTGAAGGTCTGAGTCAACAACTTGTGAAGAAGATAGGTGGGCTTGGCTCACAGCTCCAGAGGACTTGCTGCTTTGAGACCTATGAAGCAGGGCATCATGGTGGGAGCATGGAACACACCAATTCAAAGTTTAGAACAATGACCAAGTCTACAGACTAATGACAAGTGGGCTCTCCATGGAACCACACTGAACACCCTTAAAGTATACAGTTGCTTATTGCATTTCTTTTCTGAATTTCCTGGACAGCTTCCTTGGACTTGTGCTTCTAGTTTCTGCCCCAACCCCACCCCACGAGCACACACACACCCCGACGAACACAAATGATATTGTGTCTGAGACTTGATGAGACTTTGACTCAGGATGCTTGGAAGGAACACATCAGTGTCAAGGTGTGTGCTTCCAGCATTATCACATGAGAAAACAGATAATTTCATTTCTCACTGTTACGTTGCTAATTTTGACCACCCAGATAATACTGATCTCTCAATGCGCAACTAGCCATCACTGGTGAGCAATAGTTTGTGGTGCTAGGAATATCCTGTTATCCGTGTTGGTTTTAACTTAAATTACCCATAAGATGCTTTTAAATATTTTAGATGTATTTATCTTATCTATTGTTCACGTGCAGCATGCAAGTGTATGGGGGGGGGCAGTTTGTAAGTTCAAGCCCATGTTCCTAAAGAGGTCAGAGGAAGATCACTTACTGCAGTGGCTTCTCTCCTTTACCATCAAAGTTCCAGTGAGAAAAAGTAAATAGCCAGGCTTGATGGCAAATGGCTTTATTTGTTGTGATACTTTGGCAGCCTTGACCTAGAAATTTTAGATTAAATAATTTCTTGAATTATTTCATTAGAGGTTGGTATAATAAGACTAATGGCAGAATAAATGACATCTCTCTATGTTGACTAATATGTGCAGAATCTCTCTACTCTCAAAGCCCCATATACTAAGCATCATCTCCTGATTAGTCACTGAGGGCTCCTTCCAGCCATTATCAGCTCATCTTTGAATGCTTGGTGACTTTCTGATAGCAGATATCCCAGGCTCACTGTGGGCTCTCCTCATCAGACTTGATGGGACTGGTGTGGGGCAATAGATATTATTCTGGAATGGCCTTTCAACAATCGCAGCCTCTTATATTTACATAGAATAATGTTGTTATTTCTGGCTGAAATTTAATATCATAGGCTTTCTTCAATGCTCTTATATTTCTCTATCTCTTCTATTAAAATAAAAGCATGTTTCCAAAATTATTAACAAAGTGACGTACATACTTTATACTATAATCAAAACTGTTGAAAATTAAAGTGTGAAATAAAGTTAGGATTTCATCACAGGGTCGTATCCTTGGTTGAAGTTGTTGAGGCTTGGAGTCAGTACTGTGCTAAAATGTTCACATAGAATAAGTCAATTCCCTGTACAGTTACACTTCCAGATTAATAATATTAGCTTCCTATGTTTCAATTTGTTCTAAATTTAGAAATTTTACATTTTTCTCTCTTGATTTAACTTTATTATTTAAATGTGAAAATTGTCATATTTTGAAACTCAAAATGCTCTAGAGAAGTGTATCGAGAGAAATCTCTCTCCTACCCCGTCTCTCCCCTTCTTCCCCACATGCCTATGGATAATACTTTTTATCAGCTTCCATTTTTTTTTTCTGGTTTGTTCCCATTTTTTCATGGACAAAAGCACCACAACAAATAACAACTTTGTTCTCCCCTGTTTGGGAAATGCAGCACCATCTCAAACAGAATACCCAGGTCAAAAGGTAAGAGTATCAGCGGTTGTTTTAAACATTACCAGATTTCTCTCCATGAGACTGTGCTGATTTTTACTTTTACCAGCAACACATGAGTGCCTGCTTGCTTTACAGTCCCGCCAAAATTGTATCTGTGCCCATCTGATAAACAGGTTAGAGAATCCCAAGGCTGTATTGCCAGGGTCTGGGTTTAGTCAGAGAGGATGCACCTAACCCTCAAGGGACTGGAGGCCCCAGGGAGTTTAGAGATCTGGTGGGGTGGGTGTTGGGGGTGGAGTCATCCTTGTGGAGACAGGGGGGCAGGGAGGAGGTATGGGATATGGAACAGCTGGAGGGTGGACTGGGAGGAGAATAAAATCTGGAGTTTAAAGTAAATAAATAAATAAATAAATACTTTAAAAAAAAGGGGGGGGAGAAAAATAAAGTCTTTACAAAAGATGGCACAAACCTAAAGTCTAATGTTTGAGAAGCTTACACAGTGCATAGTCTAGGAGGTCACAAGCACATTAAGACACTACACTAGAGAAGCAGGGCTCCCTACTTTCTGGGTGCTGCCCTTGGGATGACCGAGGTGGTTTTCAGTCACACACAGCAGTTGAACATGCTGTCACCTGCCGTCACCTGTCAAAGCAACATCTTGCTTGGTTTTTTTCCCCTCTGAAAAACAACTCTCTGCTATCAAGTTTGTCGACTTTATCTCTAGTTTTCTATGTTTTTAAAAATTAATTTGCCTTTTATGTCTTAGTTACAGATGCTCTTAGCTCTAGTTTTACAATGAAAAGAACGTTTGCAATTTAAATAAGATCTATTTTACTGCTTCTGAATATTTTTATTCCTAAAACATTATCCATGGCGTGTTTAAAAAGGAATGACTCCATGCTCTGTGTCTGTTTTTTTCTCTTATGTTCAGAACTTTAAACCAATTTGAAATTTATTTTCATATATGGCCTAATATCTAAAAGGTAACATTATTATGTCACAGTTGCTCCAAGAGCATTGTCAAACAGTCCATCTTGCCTTGGTGATATGAGATCGAATCCCCACCAGGTATTCAATCTCTATCTGTCCCGGGATCTACCTCAGGACTCTTCTATCCTGCTGGGATGCATGTCTGCTCACTGGAGCCAAACTGGTTTATTTAGAAATACTCAGGTACTCATCAACAATTGTTTTCTTCTTTGTTAGAGTTTTATTAGATTCCTAGATCTAACATTTCTAAATAAATTTTAAAATGAACTTTTTTGCTCAAATCAACTAACCCAAGATGGCAGTTTTATCTTGTTTGACTTAAATATATGTTTTACTACATGTAAAGTCATTTTATCCCTCCAGATATGGATGCCTACTTTTGATTTTTATGATTTAGTAATAATAATTTTTCTTAACAAGTTTTTCACATTTCTTTTAATTACTTTTTATTTTTTGTTGCTAGAATAAATTTAATCTCCTCTTGCCTGTTAAGTTTATATACATGGAGATTACGTGTTTGGGTTGTTAACTTTATACTCAGCCATCATACTGAATTTGCTTATTGCTTGATTATTATTATTCAGTTTTGGTTATTTTCAAAGCCACCTACAGCATTTCCTTGAAAAAGATGTGTCTTCACTGCTCTGTGTCAGTCTCTAAGTACTTTCTCTGCCATAAAACTGGCATCATTAAACTGAAAAGAAGCAACGGAGTCCTTAGCTGAGTGGGAGAAAGAATACAACCTCAATGTTAAAATAAATATAAAATATTTATCATGGTAAGAAAGCGGTGTCATTTCCTGAAAACTACCTTCTATCAGTCATGTTTATTGAACTTGATCAATTGTCTTTCCATCAAACTAAGAATATTCTCATGTACACCTTGCCTGAGGTGTATTAAGATTTCCAAAAAAGATACTATTTTTGCATTCCTCTAATAAATATTTCTTGATTCTGCTGTATTTTTAATGTACCATTGGACCATATTTGCTAGTGAGGAATTTTTAACCACTCACAATACTTTTGACAAATTCCCATTTATCTTGTATATCTACTGTGAGCTGGTTTTCAATTCACTCTCATTTAAATGGTCCATGTAGAGGGACTGTTCTTGGAAAGTTTCCTTTTATGAGCTAGTATCACTTCCCGTAAATAGGTATTTACATCCAAACTAGATTTGAAGGCTTACACATTTGTCTGCACCCAAGTATATAGTAGAAAGTTATGCCATTAGAAGGAGGGAGAACACTCATTAATATCTGACTTTGGTGTAAAGCTTAGAAACAAAGAGAAAGGCCTTGCAGAAAGCTTTGGTCACAAAGCCAAGACACACCACTTATTAGCCTTTGGTTGTCTGGCTACAATTTGGTTTTCTCATATCAAACATCTAAGAGTGTTCCAAAAATTTAAATTTCAGAGTGCCTTTATAAAGATAATGTAAACCATGGATATTAAACGGCTGTACAAACATGAGCCATCATCACTCTGGGGGGAAAATACAATCAGATTTGTGTAAACTGCAACTAGCTAATATCCAATGAACAAATCTTCCATTTACCTTGTACAGGTGAAATAACTGAGAATGTAGCAAAGAGGGGTTAATTGATGTAGGTGGGATGGAGTGATGGAGAGACAACTTCTGATTACTGTGGTGAGACCTTCAAAAGAGGTACAACAGGCATTTCTGCTCCTTCCCCTCGCCTTCCTCTCAAAATGGAAACTGAGAGAATCCTAGAACTCATTCTTGGTTGCCTTTTGTGCTAAACGCATAATTGGCTCTGGCCTTGCAGACTGTAGGGAAAGCCAAAAAGGAAATAATGGAGATTTCTCTTAGAAAACAAGAGAAAGGTGCTGGTCCAATTCTATTGTATATATTTCTGTCTTTGAACGCATTTGGATAAAGACATGGTGCTTGTATGTCTTTTTGCCAGCTGGCAACTCTGAGACAACATCCTAGAAAAGGAATAGCGATAGACAGAGGAAAGGCTGGGGTTTTGAAGAAACTTGCATGAAACTTAGTAACATGTGTCACAAATACATCCCAAGAGTTCTGCACAGCAAGCCTCTCCTAGTACTAGCTTTTCTGATGCCTGTCCAGCATCACTAATGGGTACTTAAAACCCTGCATCTCAGACACTGTAGACTGACCCTTCTGGAAGTTGTATGAGAGTCCTTCCTTGCAGAATGATCTTAGACTCTAAAATATTGACGTCAAGCCTGGTGATGAGTTAACCTAACTAGCTGCTGCCTGAAGAGCTAAAATGAAATTATTTTCTAGTTTGAATTGGGGTATTCAGAAGAAAGGCAAAAAGACTGAGTTGGAGTCTACACACTGGCAAATTCAGCTGGCCAATTGCCACCAACATTCGTATTTTTAAAAGCATATTAAAATATGTGCATTTTAGATGATAACTTAGTAGTGAATATTGGGGTCAAGATTAGGCTCAAAATCTGCTCATCTATCAGACTTATTCCCATTCCCTAATGCTATGTCCCATCCCAGTGTTCACAAAGGAAGCAGTGACTCCTCACCCACTCATAAGTATATGACCATCTCAGATACACTAAATTACAGTCAAGGGAGTGCACTGATATAATTTGATCACAGAAGGACTTTGGCTTTTATGGAAGCTATTGGTCAAATCTTGGATCTATTTAAGATGCAATATAATGAATTAGTAATCTTTACTCTTAGGAGGAAAGTCTGAGGTACAGGCACTTGCTTTCTGGCACACATGAAGTGTGAGTTACACCCTACAGCAATGATGAGACACAAAAGAAAAAAAACTTGGAAAATTCTCTGTGGACTTTCTGCCAATCACATATAACTAAAAGAAAATTAGATTAGTTAAGAATGCAGTCTGAGGTAAAGTTAAGCCAAAGTATAATTTATGTGTATAATGTAAGAAGCCATAGGTGGCCGACCTTCAGTCCTTGGACATTAGTTCAAAAGGAAAAAAAATGCTGAAGAAATTGAAGTGCTTTCTCTTCCAAAAGCACAGCTTGATAGACACTGGCAACATGTAGGAATGCTCTTTCATCTGAAGGGAGACACTGCATTTTTTCCTCGAGGCAATAGTTCAAGCTAGTTACAGACACTCGGAGGAATGGTCTCATTAGTACTGAGGCTGCCATGCTGCCATGAAGCATAGTGTTTTCTACAGCTATGGCACAGGGACAGGATAGGGTGGTGGCAGTGAAGCTGGGCTTGCAGTGAGCCCTGAGGTTTTAAGTAAGTATCCTTTCCCAGCAGGCTGAAGTAGAAACCCCCCCCCCTCTCTCTCTCACACACACACACACACACACACACACACACACACACACACTGAGAGAATATTTAATAAAACACTTGAAAAAAAGAAGTCAAAATAAAAATGCAGTTGTGTTAGCATAAGCCAATCCAGAGAAGAGGAAGTAGTGGAAGATGATGATGATGAGAAAGAGGAAGAAGAGGAGGAGATTTTCAAGATATTATTTCAGCAAGAGAAACTTAAAAATGAAGAGATGGATGGAAATGTCAAAGACAAAATAAGAAACTTAAAAAGATGCATGAATGAGAGCCAAAACAAGTAGAGAAACTATCCAAAGAACAGGAGGAAAACAAGATTAAACCTCTAGAAATAGAAAATAGGGAGATATAGGGATAGTCAGGGGTAGTTGCCTAGCATATGAAAATCTTTGGGTTTAATCCAGAAAACTGCAAAATTTTTATTTAAACAAGAAACAAGATTTAAAACTTTTAATGTTAGACTTGACCTGGCAAAATCAAATTAAAAAACAGTAGAAAAAAACCATTTCAAGATAAGTGTAGAAAAAAAGCATATTCAAACTAAACTCAGGACTGGAGAGATTGTCAGGATGGAACAATGCTTGCTATGCAAGAATAAGGACATGGGTTCAATTCCCAGCACCTGCTCCAAAAAGCTGAGCCCAATGGAATGTTTATAATCCCAATGCAGGGAAACAGAGGCAGGAGGACCCCTAAACCATGGCCAAGCTCCTTAGACACCTGCGAGCATATACACGGTACAGAAATCCCTCTGTAGTGAGCCAAGGGAAGTTGTTGATCTTTCAGGAGCTGATTTCAGGATGGTGAATGAGGAAACAAGGCAAATAACGCACTTTAAATTCTTTTCGGTGTGGTGAGTCTTAGATAAATACCTGCCTTGTTCAATAGGTACCGTGCTAATGTTACAAAAATGAGACCCCAAACTTCCTTTTTCAACTCCTTAAGGAAAGTTAAGATCTTATAATGGTGAATTATCTGGGGCCTCTGGAGTACACAGAATACTCCAGGCCAGACCTGCAGCTGTCAGGAGCTCCACTCTCCACAATCACAGGGTGTGTGACAGAGTGGACAGAGAGAGGACTTGGGTCTGAAATGAAGAGCTCCCAAGTTGTGCAGAGGCTAGTACCCAACATGGTGTCTCCATGGATATTAAGGCTGCACTAGGTTCTTCCTCCAGAACTCTTCGCTCCCAAGGATGAGAGTCTGTGAGATCATTTCTGGTCCATCGTGTTCTTTCTTCTGAAGTGGAACTTCTACCGTCCCACACTGGACTCCACACTCCCATCAGGCTTCTCTGCCAGTGTTTTGCTGGGGACTCTGATAGCTCTAGTGAAACCCAATTCTCCCTCAGAAGACAAGTCTTCCTTTCTCCATCTTTCATCAGCATCCTGCTGAGGAACTCTAAGCAGTAAGACTTGAGATTCCAGGAGATCCAAAAAGTGTCTCGTCAAGAGACAAAGTGAATGGTTCAGAAGCTGTGGAGCCCATGCAGATGGCCTGGTTCACTCACCACAGCCATCTCTACATGTATTTGCTAGCTCAGGTACATTATTAAAAGAATTATGCATCATTATGCATCCAAACTCACTTAAAAAAAGTGAAGGGGACGTCATGTTAGGCAGTCTGTTATATGAATCATTGAGTTGGCCATGTTTTGTCCACAAATTAGAAAACTTTCTTTATATGATCTATCAGTGATTATTCACTGAAATGATCAATGTCCTTGTTAAACCGGCAGTTTTTCAGCCGGTTTCAGTCAATGGTGAGTTATAACCCTACTCACCACAGACAGAGCCAAACCACGACAGTGTGACATCACCCCAGATGTGCCATTCTGACCATCTATTCCTTGTTTGTAGTACAAAAATTACTATACATACTTAGACTCCTTATAGATATGATATGGAAAGTTGGACTCTGATAGTCCACTCATTGGAACATCTAAATGGAATAATCTTCCTGAAAGTCAATTTGATTAACTGTTAAAAACATTTAAAATGTACAAGCCAATTCATATTATTTTCATTTCTAGGAACTTATCAAAATACAAGTAAAAACATTTAATATATATTGGCACAGAAATATATTTTACAAAAAATATTTTACTGTCAGTTACACTAGTTAAAAACAGAAGTAGAGAAATGTGGTGGTCCCATGATAAGGGATTGACTAACTAAGTCTTTAGCTAGTGCTTGATTATCATTTAGTAGCAAGAGGATCATGAACAATTACTTTTAAAATTTAAAAATCACACTGTATACTTCCACTTTATTGTTTGGTAATAGGTCCAGAGATTAAACACATGTAATGCAAGCTTCCTACGCTGAGCTAAAACTTAGCTTTATATTTCCACTTTTAAAATGTAAATGCAGGAATAGAAAAAACTGGAAAGCATATGCACCATGGCTGTGAATTCTGGTTGAAAGACCATGGATGGATGATCTTTCTTTTATTTGCTTTCACCATTGTCTGTATTTTTCAGTCATGAACATGTATAATGCTGATAATACCAAAGTCATAAACAATACATATCATGCGTGTATTTTTTTAATCATTTCTGTACCTTACACATTTATTGAAACATACTTTCTTCCCAGAATGCCTTAGTACAAGGGATCCAATAGTATACTGGTACCACACATGTATCCTCTGACTTCAGAGAAGAAAGCTATCGTGAAGGCTAGGTGAGTTAGCTGATGAGACAATGACAGTAGCCTAAGGAAGGGAACATTGGATGGGATAGGGAGGGCTGTGTGGGGCATGTACTGTGTGATTACAAAGGTCCCATGTGAGGATATGGTTGATGGAAATCTGAAATGAGAAGGAGCCAGGAGCTCAAAGATGACAGAATCTGACCAGTCAGCTTGAGTGAGCTTGCATATGTACTCCATCTGAAAAGAAGCCAGTGATGACTCAGTATCCACTACAGGATGCCTCCTGTCTGCACCATAAAAATCTCAAATATTCAGGTGGCATAATAGTAACTGGGCGCCATGAGAAGTTTTGTACAATCTTCATCACTGTGTCTTTGTTCATCTGTTTAGATATCCTTCTATCATGAGTACATAGTGTAACTACCACTCATTAACTAATTGACTGGTTCAAACAACTTTAGTCAGGTTCTACTCTAAGTTGCTGGAGAGATAGCAAAATCATGCAGAAATCCCTGACCTCAAGACTTTAGGTGAAGAAAGACCGATGATAAACCAACAAAAATAATAAACAATATGTTAGGTAATAACAAATACCTTGACTACATAAGGCACTAAAGTAGGTATAGGAGGAAGGTATAGGAAGATGCTGAGAGGGGAGACAAGCCATTGGAGAACAGAGTAGTTCTGGATTAAACAGATTAAACTACTGAGACCATGGACTAGCAACAAAGGCAGAAAGATAAGATATGGAGGGGACAGAAGTAAGCCCCGCAGGGACATCTATGAAGAAGGGCATTGAATCTAAGGCAGATGGAGCTGCATGACACAGGTTATCATGCTTGAAAACAGCAGGCCAGAGCAAAATTATGGGTATAACAGGAGGATTACAAAACTCCAGATATGAGACAGTGACAGTTGAGACTAGGATGATAGAGAAGGTATAACCAGATTCTGTGTAGCTTTTGAAATCAGAATTGGCTGGATGTATATCCTGGCTCTTTGGAAGTAGGCAAGAGAGAAGAAAAGGATGACCGCATGGGCTTATGCTGACCAAGCAGAGATGCTGTACCTAAGATAAACAAAGGGGAAGTTTAGTTTATTTATGTGTTTGGTTCTTTGGTTTGGGTTTGGTTCTGGTTAGTTTTATTACAGCCAAGGGAAACATTCACTTTGGGCATGTTGCATTCACAATGATCATAGATTTCAAAGGAAGACATCAATCAGGCAGATGGGTCGATAAGTGCAGAGGAGAGGGGAGATCTCTGGACAGGAACCAAACACGCGGTGACCTTCCTCCCATGAAGAGGTGACATTTAAAGCCATGACTTTCATGATCTCACCAAGACAGAGGGTTCAGACAAAAAGTAAAGAGATGGAATGCCCACCCTGGCCCTTTCCTTTATTAGCAGTGCAGAGAGCAAGAAGAGCCAAGCAGACTAAAAAGAGGAAATGAGGCAGAGGAGGGGGCAGAAGAGGGGGCAGAGGAGGGGCAGTGGCTGAGTTGGTAAACTTCTCACCCTGTAAGCATGAGCACCTGTGTTTGGAGTCCCAACAGCCACTTAAAAGTTGGCCATGGTGGCACACACCTGTAATCCCAGGTTCTGGGGAGGCTGAGACAGGAGACTCACTGGCAGCCAGTCTAGGGGAATCCATGAGCTCCAGTAAGGGACTGAGAAAGAATCCAACATTGACCACTGGCTTTCACATGCATACACACTCACATATGTGAACATGTACATATACCCAGAGAGAGAAATAAATAAATAAATAGAATTATTTTTCAAATAAAGAGAAACATTAGGAAGGTGGTGTGTTGAAAGCCAAGTAGAAGAGGCACATCCAGGAGGGGGAGTACTGAGTGGGAGAATCAGGGCTGCTGAGGAGCTGAAAGGTGTTTGAAGCTTCTGGTCCTGCCCAGAAGCTTCTCCATGGAACTGTGTGACAGTTTGATTGGAGTGGTTTGAGAGAGCCCAGTAAGACAGAGATTGGACTTAGTGTGAGATACACTTTAAACAAAAGGGGCAAAAAGAGGTTTCCATGGCTAATCTTCAAGAGACTCTTTTTCCTTAAAGATGAGTAAATAAAAATTTATGAAGGAAGGAATGAGAAATTTTTACAGGAATTGGGAAATATAAGACTATCTCATTTTTTTTCCAGGAAAAAATAAACCACTAATTGATGGTGTATTTTCAGATCTTTGGGCATGTGGCCCTGACCATCTTCTCTAAGGTCAGACTTATGAAGAAACAGCTCAATGTTATTGAAAAGATGTTTCCAGAACAGTATGGTGACCACTTCTGATGACTTCCATTCATAACGTTTTTTTGTTTTGTTTTGTTTTATTCTCCTTGGCTCTGTTCAAGTATTTTATGCCTTTAGTAAAAGAAAGAAATCTCTGAACTCCAAGGTCTCTAGGCTCTCTTGAAACAAACTTTGATTCTTCTAAGAAAGCCTTCTTTTTTTGAGACAATGTCAGCATTGCATATCAATATGGTTTATTTTGGGAGGTTCAAGATGCCAAAAGTAGTGCATTTTCCTGAGTTAATAAAACAAAACAGCATTTCTGGCTATCAGAAATGAAGAAAGAGAACACAGGTCAAGGAGAAGTCATGCCCAAGCCTTAAAGTCTTGGAGTTCCAATCTGTATAGAACAGGGTGCAGCCCAGTCTACCTCCCTGAGACTTACAGATACTGTCGGTAGGCCTGCAATGATACCAGGTTGATAAATTCAAGAGAAAGAAAATATCTAGGGAAAATGTAACTTGCCTTTCCTCTTCCTCTTGCCTGAACAATATAGACTACCACCATAAAAGAGACCCAAACATTTCTGTAAGGCTGGTCTTGGAAACTGAGCCTCAGCAGGGTGAGGCAGGAATTACTGTGGGGAGGGAACACCCCAGCTGCATGATTGGTCTTCAGTGCATCTGAGGATGAAATCTTGTTCATTCGATGTGTGAGAAGGGAGCTACAAACTGGATGGGGTCAAGAGGAGACTCCACCATGTTGTGTTGAACTGGTACGGAAAGGGCCACAGAATTACTTCCATGGATAAGGATTGGAATTCTAGAGACAAAGATTTAATGGTGTCCATATCTGTGAATGAGTGCATGAGAGTGAACCTGTGCATGTGTTTGTGCATATGTAGTGTGTGTGTGTGTGTGTGTGTGTGTGTGTGTTATGACTCCTGACCCCTTGTCAGCAGTGCCACCTGAGAGCAATGAGCACAGCTAAATTATAGACTTGGACTTCCAAGTGTTTTCTCTCCAGTATCAGTAACAGCTTAAGCCTGAGAAACAGCTGTTTACAGGGGAAGTAAGATGACTGTGGAATATCTTACTCTGCCTCAAAAGAATAAGATGTTCTCAAGAGTATCAAAGATAACTGGAAGAGGCTCCTCTGGAAAACTGGGAAAGCAAAACAAACTGAGAATACAATGAGATCCCTGAGTCTGTATTGAAACAAAGAAGTAAGTCTGGAATTTGATGAAGCATTAGAATGAACAAGATGGGAAAGTGTCTTCTCACAAAATTACTTAATAATCGCAAAGGAAAAAGATGTCACTTCACAATGACACAATATGATAGACAACATTATGTGGCTAGCATGGTCATACAGATACAATACAGTCTTAGCTTTGAGACATCCCATACTGAGTAAGTTGAACATGAATACTAGGCACCAGAGGATCACTGAACAAAACACCAGGGTAGTGATCTTTAAAAATACCAACTGCAAGAGAGACCTGGGGAATTGTTCTAGGCAAAAAGAGATCCAAGACACAGCACCCCAATGTCATGCTTATATTCAACTGTCTTCTCCAGTAAAATGAGCCTAAAAGTTAGCCAACAGAACCTGGAAATACCTGGGTTTCAGATAATAAAATAGAGCCAGTGTTGACATTCTGATTCATGGTTGTATTGAAGGTACTGAGAATAAATGAATGTCCTTGCTAGCAGAAAACACACACCGCAGGATCTGAAGACCATGTGCATATCTGGTGGTCAGTGAACTCTCCAATAGTTTAGAAATTGAAAGAAAAACTTCTTTGTGCCTTAAATGTAAGTAGGAGATAATTTCAAAATAAAATATGACAATGTGTTTGGGAAAGAATCATTATCTTCTTTCTCAAACACACAAGAATTGATCTTAAAGGAGCTTTCCTCTAAGGAATTCTACCCAATTCATATGATAATGGAGTGTCAGGGAAAAGAGGTGGGTTTTGGGCTCAGAGCCAAAGCACTGAATGGTCACTTTTTCTTGTTGCTCATGAGGGAGAGCTTAAATGAAAAGAAGGGGGAAAGAAAGAAGCTTAAATTTACACAAAAGGACAGGGTGGAAAAACATTTTAGAATCTATGCCACACCATTGTAGAAGCCTCCAGCTTGATGTAAGGGAAGCATCAATATGCTTTCATGACATTGGCCATCTTATATCTCTTAAATAAAAATACTTAGAAATGAGACATCATTGAAAATAAATGATTCACACCCTATGACTGTCTGTCATTCCCTCACAACTTCCAACCAAACACAGTTTCATATAGCAGCAGAGAAGATAAATGTTATTTAGTTCTCTGGAAACAACTAAGACAGGCATGAAACAATCACAACTTGAATGACAATCCACTTGCTACTCAGTCAGTGACAAACTTTTCATCACTTATAAATAAAAATTTCTGGTGGAACACATAAGATCAACCCATGAGCAGCCTAAAAAAATGTTTTCGCCATGTGTGCTCATCCAGTGACTCTCTGCCCTCCACATGCGTAGCTAGCTTCATTAATCCGAAGACACCATCAGTAAGCAGTAGTATGTTACTAGTGCCTTGCTCCCTCACATAAAATAACCATATTGATTAAATCATACAAATAATCAGCCTGCTTTTCCTTCAGCCTTCCCAATATAATCCCCATGAGTTTAATCCAGAAATCAGAGGAGACAGTTGGAACCAGAAAACAAAATAGTATCAATTACTAATTTTTCCTATTCTTGGTTCAGGCTTGTCTTATCTGAAGCTCATAAACTATTTTAATCTTTTCCATCATCTCAGGGAACAGAGATCCTGGAAAATCCTAGTCACTCCCCGGTAACTATCACTGGGATTTTCCGTAACTATCTGGATGCAGAAGGAGGCTCTTAAGAAGTTGATCCAATTCTACACTTATGTCTCAACTTACTAGAAAATTCGAAGAGACAACCGTCCATATTTTTTTTCAAATAACATCTGGTTGCTTGGCCATACTGCTGTTATTTGAAACCATTTTGAGCCTGTACCAACAAATCTGCATTTAAAGAATGTAAAATGTATTTGCACACTAAATGCTCTTTTCTGTACCTTATTTAGGGCAAGAGACAGGATTGTGAGAGAGAACCCAGCCAAAAACATGGGAAGAAGAACCCAACTGCCTTCTACAAGCCATACTGTGGAACCATCATCACATGATGGAATAAAGATAGAGAAACGGGGATGTACCGTGAGGATGTGAAATCTAGGCCAGTAAAATTGAAGCCGTGGCTTACAAGTACAGTGTACATGTCGGAAACCCACACTAATTAGTTATTAAGTTATAAATGAAAGGTTTCCTGAATCAAGCTTAAATGATGCCAACTTGTGTACTGTTCAGAGTGGGAGGAGTCCAGACCAACAGAAGGGAGAGTAGGGAGTACCAAAGAGCCATTACAATTGTAAAATTAAAAGCATCGTTTTACCTTCAACTTCACCTACATCTTAGTTGGGGTTTCTATTGATGTGATGAAACACCATGACCAAAAGCAACTTGGGGAGGAAAGGATTTATTTCAGTCTATAGCTCGAGTCCATCATCCAGGGAAGTCAGGGCAGGAACCTAGAAACAAGAAGTGGAGCAGAGGCCATGGATTGAGTGTGGCTTACTGGCTTGCTCCCTCTTGGTTTGTTTAACCCACTTTCTTGTACCAGCCAGGACCACCTGCCCAGGGGTGGCACAGACATCAGTTGGCTGGGCCCTCCTTTATCACTCATTAAATTAAGAGAATCAAGGTCAATTTGGTGGGGGACATTTGGTCAACTGAGGTTCCCTCCTCTCAAATGACTTCAGCTTGTGCCAAGTTGGAAAAAACCCAGTTGATCCTTGTCAACTTGACACACAAACAGCACTTTTCAACTATAACCTTTCTTTTCTCATTTGTCCCCAAGATGTCATGTTAATATTCCTATCAGAATATAAAACATTTTAATTTTTAAAAGTCTCACAGGCTTCAAATTTTTTAAATATTTAAAACTCTTTCAAAGTTCCAGGCCTCCCTAATACTTCTTATCTCTCTAAAATTCCAAAGTCTCTGTAAAATTCCAAACTGTGGGCTCCTATTTTGAAAAGTTACATACTTCTTATTTCGGAAAAGAGAAGCGTTAAACAGTTGAAAAAAAAAAGAAAAAAGAAAAGAGAAGCTAGGGTACAGTTACAACCAGAATAATGCAAAACCAATGTCTAGCATTGTAAAAAACTCAGTGTGGAGCACCTGGGACTCAATCATGAGTTTCATGATCACCAGGGCTCCTCCAAGAACTCCATATCTCCACCTCTGCCACCAGCAGCACACACAGCCTGTCTCATAGGTTCACCAGTGGCCTCTCCTGGCCTTTCACAGTGACAAGCCTGCTCTCTATGACTCCTTCATGCCTTCACATCCAGGACAACCTGAGAAACTCAAGTTAGGTAGCTAGCATATGGTACAACCTTGGTCCCCTCTGAATCACTGCTTCTGTGAGCTGAACCCAGGGAAACATTTCTGAAGAAATTCTGGTCTCTTCTTAATTGCTGTTGATTATTCAGCCTCAGCCGACCAATGTCAATTGTACCAGCAAGGCAAAGCAATGTTTACCTTTAGTTGTTATTGAATAGTTCAATAACCATAGAGTCTTTAAGTGACTCTCAAACATTCATCTAAGAAATTCACAAACCAGACTTCGTTGTTTACACTGCTTTCTACAATATATTCTTAATGCACCCAATGGATTTTCCAGCCCAAAGTTCAAATGTTACCACCGTCCTCCCAAAAACATATGGTCTAGTCTATCTCAGCCAATACCCTACTCCTGGTATAAATTTCTCTTAGTTAAGGTTTCTATTGCTGAAGAGCATGACCAAAGGCAATTTGGGGGAGAAAAGTTTGTTTTATCTTACATTTCCTGTTAAACAGTCCATCATCAAAGTCAGGGTAGGAACTCAAGGAAGGAATCTGGAAGCAGGAACTGAAGCAATAGACATGAAGGAACACTGTTTATTGGCTTGTTCCCTGTAGTTTTCTCAACCTGAATCATCTGCCGAGGAGGACTGGTGTTACCCTCAGTCAGCTGGGCCCTCCCATATTAACCCTCTATCAATCAAATGTACCACAGGTCAATCTGGTAGGGAAATTTTATCAATTGAAGTTCCCTCTTCCAAATGACATTAGCTTATTTTAACAAAAAACTAGCCCACACAACCTGACAAGTGTTACATATTATCCTGGGAAGAAACATTTATTTGTGGTGGAAAAAAACCTCAATGTTGTACATAAAACTGAGCCTAGAAGAGACAATCACCAGGCCTTTGTTCATGTATTTGCTCCAACTCTTTGCTCATAATCTCCTGATCATAATTTGGCACTTCACATAGTTTTGAATACAAGGAGAGAATGATCTA
Source organism: Rhynchomys soricoides (assembly GCA_019843965.1). Taxonomy (NCBI): domain Eukaryota; kingdom Metazoa; phylum Chordata; class Mammalia; order Rodentia; family Muridae; genus Rhynchomys; species Rhynchomys soricoides. The sequence goes on along the minus strand of JADRCH010000130.1, from coordinate 1,443,878 downwards.
GTCTATCTCTGTGGATTTGAGACTACCGGTCTCCACGACAGCTATAAAACTTACTGAAATACAGTTTAGCATTTGAGTCTGTGTGCTGAGACAGTTCCCAAAGGGAGGATACTTGTGTGTGCTGCTCAATCAAGTGTCTGAGTTCAGAGGGGCTGTCAGTGAGACTCTAGCATATGGGAAATGAAATTCCCCAAGATGATGATGGTGGGTATTGAGGGAACCATTTGTGATCACTTACTACACAGCTTCTCAGTATTGTGAGATGAGACAATGTAGCATGTGTTTTGTATGTTTAACTTATAGAATCCTCACATTCTTCTAATAAATGAGTTGCTATAAGTATGCCCATTTTGTAAAAGAGGAAACTGAGCCTCAAAAAGCCACGATAATCTACAAAAGCTCAGTTTCAGAAGCAGATTCTGAGTACACAGCCAAATGCCTTAAACAGTTAATGATATTCCTTGGGTGAGAATGAACCCTTGGTCTTCTCTGGGTCACACTGCTTAGTTAGCATCAGCAGTGAACTCTGGTGTTCCAGCCCATGTTCATGTCTACTCACCAACAGATAACCAGTGCACAGGCTTCATAAGTATAGTCAAGAGTCGTGTCCCACTCTCATTCTGAATGAAGAGAGTGATCCCTCTTCCATGCCACCAGTACAGTTAGCTCCAGGTACCAATAGTGGCAAGTTGCTTGGTTCTTCTTCATCCCTCCACACCCTGCTGCCTCTGACCACTTATATATCACCACCTCTTTAACACTTCCCTAATGTCAGCACCTGTCAGTTTCCTCTACACCTGAAGCTGCTACAGAACTCTTAAGTGTTTGCTTCTATACTCATTGTGTTGCTCTAGTCTTTGTAAACCCCAGAGGACAAAATCTCAGCCATGCATTCAGTGATCTTTATGCCACCTAATGATGACATTCCAACTGTTCAGATTGCTTCAGCACAACCTCTCAACACACTCTGTGCCTTCGTCCCTCATAGTGACTGGGCTGCTGGTCTCAGAATATTGGTCCTGCTTGTAAACTCCCAGATGACAACCTATAAAACCTGGAGTACGTACATATTTATGCCCCCTAACAAAGTCTTTTCTGTATGTCACCCCTGGTTGATTCACTTGGGTGTCTGGGGACCACTAATTTGGGGTATCACCTTCTCCAGGAAGCCCTGGTCATATGTTCATCATAGGTGTATTCATCATAGGGATAATTAAATTATGAGACTCCACCTTCAGACTATTACCCCCTGAAAACCAGAACCCATTCCATTGATAATTGATACAGTATCTGCTATGAACAATAGTCTACTGAATGAGGGGTGGATGGATGAGTGAATATGAACATAGTATATTATAGATGCCAGAATCCATGCAGCTTTCTTAACTGCCAGTTGTGCGATAGAAGGGAAGTTTATCAATTTTCCTAGGTCTCAGTGTGTCTATGTGAATGGAAATCATACAACCTACCCTGTGATGTTATGAACCTTAAACAAAATTATATAAAAATGCCAAGTTTCAGTACTAGTACACTACATAACACACTCAAATGATGGATATTATTATGTCCCTCAAGACCCAAAGAAAATCATTCATGTCCCTGAAAGTCTTTGCACACTCTCTAAATCTTCCATAAAGACACTACTGTGTCTTGCCCTCCAGGCTATTGCAAAGCTGTCCCTATATATCCAAGGAGGATTGGATCCAGTGCCTCTATGGATAGCAAAATCCATGCATGCTCTTGTCCTTGATCTAATAGTGACAAAAAGTTGCATGCAGCTTACAAATACCCTCCATATATTCTGGGTTGCTCACAATAAGAAATATAATAAAAATGTTATACAAATAATGACACACAATGACAAGAAAAATAGCATGTATGTGCTCAGTACATGCAATATGATTTCATATATTTTCTGTCCCTGGTTTGTTGAATCCTCAAAAGCAGAAAAAAAATCCAAGAGTACGGTGGGTCTCTTGCATTTGGTAAGGGGTGGTCTTGCACTCTGAGCAGGTGGGTCGGAAAGTTCTGTCTTTTCTCTACGTTAACCAAGAAGCCCAACATTTCAACGGCAAATGCTTTTTAGGTGAAATAGTATTACCAAGCTTTGTTTTGTGCTAGAAGCTAATGGTTCTCATTTACCATCAATCTTACTGTTCACTGGAGCCTTACACCAAGGCCATTCATCGTTTCTCCTCGTGGTGCAAATGTCATGAGGAGATGTTGGTGTGACTGCATGAAACACGCTGGAAGTTAGTGGAGGGCTGGGCCAGGGAGACAGGTGGTGATCTTAAATTAGAAACTAGGTCTTAAAGGGGCCAGAAACAAGGGGACATTCCAAAAACGTATGTCCTCTATCAACACAAAATGGAATGCTAAGCTGACTACTGTTTGTTTGTTTGCTTGTTTGTGTGTAAATGTGAACGAATTTGTGTGAGCATGTGTGTGCTAGCATGCCCTCCTATTGTGCAATGGCTGGAGTCATTAAAAATAGGTAAAATAAATAAATAAACTGAGAAGAGAGGAGAATAAAACTGGAGTTTTAAGGTGACAATGTACGTAGCCCAATGTCCATTTTAAGGTGGCAGTCCATGTATCTAACAGACATTTTAAGGTGGCAGTACTTGTGTTCTAATAGGAGTTTTAACTCGTTTTTCGAAAGAGAAAATCATTGAGATAGAAACAAACATGGTCTTATTGTAATAGGGTAATGAGCTGTGAGAAACTTTTAAAAATCATTTCTCCACACCTTGTACAGTGTTGTACTTTGAGCCACGTGGTGGAAGAGAGAGAACCAACTCTAAGTTGTCCTCTGACCTCCACACGGGCACACACACACACACACAGATACACACGCAACACACACACATGCAACACACACACGCAACACACACACGCAACACACACACACGCAACACACACACACACACACAGAGTAAATTGTTTTCATTATAAACAAAAATTTTAGAGAATATTGTGTGTGTCCCTTGTAGGTGGCTTCTAGAAAACACATGCCCTAGACTGCAGGGGACTCCAGGTGCCAGGAGCCTGACTCAGCAGTTAAGACTTGGGACTAACTTGGACTTCGAATGCCTGGTTTTCCCATCCTGCCCTTGGTGAATCCTTTCTTTGCCTGCCTCTACCTCACTGGGGAGACCATGTCGCTCCCAAGTACCCCTATAAAGCTCCTGGGGGTAAGGAGGAGACAGGAGGTGCTGGGGGTCTAGCTGAGGTACTAAGCCCCTGAGCTGGCATTCCCCAGGCCCTCCTCTTGCCCTTCCAAGCCGCCTACCTCTTGCAGGGGATCAGCGCCTTCCTCTCGTCCAGCACCCGGACGCGCTGGTTGAGACCATCGTAGGACACCAGGGCGCGGCTGTTGTGCCCGCTTCTCTGCTGGTACAGAACCTGGCGTCCCTCCCACTGCTGGGGCGCCTGGCATGGCTGGGGGGTTCCCGGGAAACCCGCCATCCCCAGGCCGCACAGCACCCAGACCCAGAGACCGCCCAGCAACCAGGTCCCCCGACGCCCCTGGCCCAGGCGGCGGGGAGCGCGCGCCGGCATCGTGATCTGCAGCCCCGGGGTCAACCGCACCCGAGCCGAGGCCCGGAGTGGACCAGATGCGCGCGCCTTCTCTGAACGGTGGCGGAAGGTGTGCTCCGGGACCCGGCTCAGGAACCCAGGCCTATCCTGATTTTTCGTTCTAGGGGCTCCCCTCTTGGGAGCTCCGGACACCGGCCTGGGGAAGCTGCGTGAATCGCTCCGGAGCTCTTTCTGCTCTGGCGGTGGCTTACTAAAGCTTGTTTTTCCTGCTCTCTGCTGCCAACAGGAAACGCAGCGGCAGGGATGCCACTAGCATCCTGAAGGGCATCAAGTTTAAAGGGTTTGGGATGGCGGGGGCAATATGCTGCGAAGGGATTCCTTTCTCCAAGAACTGCAACCCTCAGTGGGAGCGCTTTCATGGAGGACAGGAGCAAAGCAGAGGTGCGGCAAGTTCTCTGGCTGCTGCAATTTGTTCCTTGGGAAAATCGCTACCTTTTTTTTTTTCTCTTCCTAATTAAAAGTGTCATAATGATCCCTTACTGAAGAAATGACACTAAATTGCTGTGGTGTTCGCTGGGCAGTTCATAATCGCAGGCCCTTTCATTGTCACTAAGTCACAATTCAGTGAGATTCCTCTCTCTATTCCTACATACCAAAGCTTCAAGTCCAGAGGTTTGTATATTTAGTAGGTTTACATTCATAAAACATTTGTGTGTGTGTGTGTTTAAGTAATGTTAGGATTAATAATATAGAAAAAAGACTAGATGAGGCAATTTTTAAAAGAGCCTTGCTTTACAATGTTATTTACATTTCCACTTAATATCGAATATGAAGAAGAGTGATCCAATAGGAAATGGTATTGGGCGTTCCTGAGTGAGGTCAAAAGAACTCCAGGATTGGAGTTCAAGCATCTGGAAGGTAATCAGGAGCCTGATCATTTAGGGCCTTAAAAGCTGTTCAGTGTTTTGTTGTTGTTATTAAGGACTGTGGGAGCCATAAGCCCACAAAAAGCCAGGGAGGAACCTCATAAGGGATGTACATTAGAAAGTTCACTTGGGTAGCACAGGGAGAATATGCAGGGCCAAGCAGAGTGGCCGGATATCAGTCAGGGAGGAAGCTGCTATACTACAAGCCATAGAGTGGCTGAGTTAAGGTAATGGGTTTGGGTAGGGTGGAATGGAGCTTGAAAATACAAAGGAAGATTGAAGTTGGAGGCAGGGGTTTCTGATTTGGGTAAATGAGCTTTCTCTCTGAGGAAGGAAGGAAGGAAGGAAGGAAGGAAGGAAGGAAGGAAAATTCCAGGTAGGCTAGTTAGCTTTGAGATGACTGGGGAATATCCAAATAGAGATAACCAAAGATAGTTCTGTATGACTTGGGCACGCAGTACCCAAGTCTTAGATTTGGAAACCACAGGCGCACAGATGGTCATTGAAGGGGATTGGGGGTAGGTGGATGGATGATTCTTGCCCCTCCCCTCCAGGGGATATTTGCCAAGGAATTCTCCAGTCTTAAGTTTCAAAAGTTCTGAAACTGAGGGAACCTGGAGTAGATTGGAAAGGTAAGGGTGAGGTGAGCGCTGGGGTCAGAACCCAGAGAGCAGCAGGCATTTAGGAGGGGAGAGAAGGAAGAAGGGGGGGTCCAAAGGGGAGTCACCCCAGAGAAGCACTCAACTAGAGGACAATGGCTTCGGTGCTAAAGCTGGAAGCCTTTTTGGAGGGCTAGAAGGGGAAGGACAATTGACAAGAATTTCCTGAATCCCTTAGCTCTGTGTAACAGTCTGTAAAACACAGGAACAGACTGACTATCCCTAGGCCTGATAGGTATGGTTATAAACAACATTGGAGATAGCTTCCTCAGGCCGAGCGTGAACTTGGGGCTCCTCAATGGGCTCCACCCCTCTGTCTCAAATGTCTGTCTTAACAGTTTCCTTCTCTTAGTTCTTTTCTTGGTTTCTTTTAATGTTGGGATGAAACTAGGATCTCGTCTATGTCAGCCTGGAGGAAAGTGGTGGGAAATTTTGCTCTCTCTGTCTCCCTGCGTCTCTGTCTTTCTCTCTTTGTCTCTGTCTCTCTATCTCACTCTCTCACTTTCTCTCTCTCCTCATCAGAAAGTTAATCCTATAATGTTTTTTTGCTCAGTGTGTGTGGGGATTAGATAAGATTTGGGATTTCACTACTGGGAACATCATGAGCTGTCTTTTGGGCCACCCCCTCTGCTTGATATTTTCCTATCGTGGTTTGGCATCTCTGGGACTCCAGGCCTATTCTGTAGGGAACCGGAATACACTTTTCAATTGGTCTGGATGAATAAGTACTCTAGACAGATTATAAATAGTATCAGACCTCTTAGGAGCATTAATGCCTTCATAGTGTTTGTCTCTACACCTTACACAATAAAGATGACAAAAGCAGTTGTATTTGGTTTGTTTTTGTTCCATTTTGCACAGCTGTTTTACTCCACAGTCAAAGTCACACCTAAGCTAACTTGTAGGTCTCAGCTTTGGAAAGGCAAAAGATATTTCTTAAATCCAATTTCAAGCTCAACCATACCTTTAAAGATTAACATTCAGAACACTTGTTTTCTTATTGTCAATGATGAGAGCAAATTTACATAAGAAGTTTTGCTGTCTGATTGGCAGACATTTGGTGTAAACTTGCAACTGTACCACCTCTTTTCTGGGAACCAGGATTGATTGTGCTGCCTCTCTCTAATGCAAAGAAGTGGAAAGTAAACATGCACACTTGTTTTCCAAAGCAAGTAAATTCTTAGTCAAGTAAAATAACGTACAATTTATCCATGAACATATTGTTGAATTGGGAGAATCTTTCAGCATGCAGTGTCTCAAGTTATCTTTGTTTTCTTCTGTTTTCCAGTTATATTGAGCTCAGAAATTAGTATTTTAGAGAAAGAAGCGAGTAGAGAAACTTCCCTAACACAAAGATGTCCTTGCGCTCCTGGGCAGTTCCAAGTTCCAAGTGCCTGGTAAAAACTTGAGCCAGAACTAAGTCCAGTGGCCACAAAACAACATCAGTAGCAACAATAACAAACTCCACACAACTCAGGGCGGGCTGGGGGAGGCTTATATAAACTACCAGTGCTAGTTCCAACACTTTCTGCCCTAGGTTTTCCCTGCTCCACACCACCCTCACGACTGAGGTGCCTCTCTCGCCCCCTACAGGAAAGGAAAAACAAATGTTTCAAAATTAAAGGGCGACAACAGGGTCACTTTGCTCCTACTCTGTACTTAGGGAAAGTTTAAGGCCGACTTAGCAAAGTATCCCCTGCACCGGCTTGTATCCAGCGTCCCAAATGACTGAAAGCAACATGCTCCTTTTCTTGATCTGAAAAAACAAAAAACAAAAAACAAAAAACAAAAAACAAAAAAAAAAACTAGCAGACCGAAAAAGGAGGGACTTTGGGGAAAATGTAGAACTATAGCCCTTGGCTGTGGAGCGGCGGAGATGATGTCATCGCTTCTGCTGGAGAGTCTGGGGGTGGAGCGGAGTGGGAGCCGGCTCTACTCTTGCCGCTGCCAAGGCTGCTGAGCCCACGTCAGGGGACACGTCTGGATAAATAGGGTCCCACAATGGCCGTGGCCCGCTGTGCTCCGAGCTGTGGGACCCGAGACTGGAGCTTCCCGCGCGGGTCGGTGCTCTGGAGTCTGAGTGCTGGCGCTGCTGGTGCCGGTGCTCCCAGGGGAGATCGACAGCCAAACCCTCAGAACAACCCCATCAGTGCAGACCCGCAGGAAAGCTCACTTCGCTGCCCCTTGGTAGAGAGATAAGGAGATCAACTGGGCTGGAAGAAAAGGGTCCTCCCAGCGGGGACTGCAGCCCAGGAGGACAGTGCCATGCTCCTCTCCATCCTGGTGGCGTTATGCCTGTGGCTGCGCCTGGCGCTGGGAGTGCGCGGAGCGCCCTGCGAGGCTGTGCGCATCCCCATGTGCAGGCACATGCCCTGGAACATCACCCGGATGCCCAACCACCTGCACCACAGCACTCAGGAGAACGCCATCCTGGCCATCGAGCAGTATGAGGAGTTAGTGGACGTGAACTGCAGCTCTGTGCTGCGCTTCTTCCTCTGTGCCATGTATGCACCCATCTGTACCCTGGAGTTCCTGCACGATCCCATCAAGCCCTGCAAGTCTGTGTGCCAGCGCGCACGTGATGACTGCGAACCCCTCATGAAGATGTATAACCACAGCTGGCCAGAGAGTCTGGCCTGCGATGAGCTGCCGGTCTATGACCGTGGAGTGTGCATCTCTCCCGAGGCGATAGTCACTGACCTTCCGGAAGGTAAGATTACAGGAGGTATCAAGGATACCAAGTGATTCTAGGGACCGACACTTTCATGTGAGAAGTGGATGGTTTCTGCTTCCAGCCCACCAGCTCCTGTCCCAGCATAGTTCACTGAGCCTGGGGGGGGGGGGGGGGGGGGGAGTGAAGGATCCGGAAGATTAGGATCCGGAAGATTACCTCTCAGGGATTTCTCAGAGGAGGGAAACATGCCAGAGCTCCCTGAAGGATGAGGGGAATAAGGTTACTTGAGGATAACCCATTTAAGTGTTTTTATTTAAGGTAAATAGCAGAAAGAATAGCCCAGTCAAAGAAATCCTTTACCTCTGGTGCTTGAAACAGTCCCACCACGTGGTGGCTAATATGCTCGTATGTCATTCTGATTGGGAGTTCTTTCTCGAAGAGCAGTAATAATTCCCACTCCCCACCCGGAGAAAGTTTGTAAAAGAAGTCGCCTTGGATAAACTCCACTCTATGTCAATGTTGTGGTCCCTGAGCTGAGCACTGTGGCTTGTTGGTTAATCTGATCCTGTGTCACTTCCTCCATTATTTTCTTTTATGCTGTCTTACTGTTTTTGTTGGAAGGAGCACTATGAATTCATTTCTTGAAATGACACCTGAGAACATTATTGCGTTATTTTATCAAGGCTTCCCCTAAATCAATCAGATCACCCTCTATTTAAAGAGACTGAGTCTGGGATGTGAGTCAAGGGGGTTGCCATGATCTATGAACCTGGCTTTAAACTCCTCACTTCGTTTGGAATACTAGGAAAAAAAAAGTTTAAATTAGACAATTGCTTCAACTTCATTAAGCCTAGAAGTTATGCTTAGTAGAGTTGATAATGCAGCTGCGGGCCGTTTCTGCACTTCAGTGTGAGGTTGCAATGTGGGAACAGGCTAGTGGTTCTAGTAGAAGACCTGTCAACTTGGTGACTTGGGTGGCTCAGGGAGGGAGGGATGAGACTGATCCAGGTTGGTGTCATGGATGTTCATTTGCATCAATTTCTGTTTGAATAAGCAAATTCTTGCCTCACAGACTTTTTCCTTAGGCTTGAGTTGTAGTGAGAAAGGTAGATAACAATCACATTATTTTTACTATGGGAATACTGTGTTGGATGTTTGTGTTGGCTTATAGCCTCCAATGGTTCCTTATTCCATTTAAATGAGGGGACCCAGTCATTCACTACAACCCCGAGATCCTGTTTGTGTTTCAGATGTGAAGTGGATTGACATCACACCAGATATGATGGTGCAAGAAAGGTCCTTTGATGTTGACTGTAAACGTCTGAATCCTGGTGAGTTCCGTCCTCAGGCTTCCTTTGCTTTGTGCCCAGGGTGATGCCCCTCCCCCACTGTCCATGTATTTTATGTCTCTTTCAGATCGGTGCAAGTGCAAAAAGGTGAAGCCAAGCTTGGCAACATACCTGAGCAAAAACTACAGCTATGGTAAGTGTTCTGATAACAGCTTTTGCTTTGGGGACTTGGCACACCAAGGCCCTGAAATCACTCGAGAGTAGATATGGTAGTCAAGGAGAAGGGGATGAGGGATGGGTAATTACATGGTTCCTGGACCGCTCAACAACCGTAAAGCTTCTTTTCTTGGTAAATGAAAGCAAGTACAAGATAAATAACTCACATAAAAATGGTCTCAGTGAAAACTGCTGTGCACAGAGTAGCCGAGGCTGCTGTTATCTTTCTCAGGTTGTTTCCCTACAGGAAGGACAGGACTTTGGATGAGGATTTGTCTATCTGAAGACCAGAGGATGAAGACCTGCTTATGTGCCTTTTTCTTCACCGACAGCTATAGAGTCTTAGGCCTCCCTTCTTTTACTTGAGCAAACCGTTTAGTACTTCTCCTCCAGAGAAAAAACAAAGCAACCGTGCTATTTTAAAAGTTTTGCTAGTTTTAATTCTCTATCATCATTTTCAAATACAATTCACTGTGTTCTTTAAAGATTTGTACTTGAGATCAGTAACAATTCAATTGCTTTCACTGGCACATACATGCACACACATCACACACACACATACACACACACACACACACACACACACACGCACCATACACACATATACATGAAAAGAAAAAAAAATCAAGTGTCTACTTGGGCTATTTAATGTTTTATTGCATTTCTTAACTTTTCTCTTAAAATAACAAAAACAAAAAAGTAACAGGAAAGATAGAGTTTCTTCATGAACTTGGTTTTCATATTTTAACTGAAATCATGTATCAGTTAAAAAAAAAAGTTTAGATTATTTACAAAGAGAGATATGGAACTCTTGGAAAGTCACCTGTAGTTTGGCTGTCAGACTTTAGAGTCACGAATAACCAATGTGGATAATTCAATTACAGAAAAATTCATTTTTTTCTAAACAGTTTTTTTCCCCCTTGAAACATGTTCTATGTGGATATGTTCTTAATCTGTTCTGCTTAGTGCTTCATCTGCCAGGATCCCCATTGGCTCTAACCCAAGTTTCCCTGCTGCCATTATCTCTGGGGTACCATGTTGATAATGAATTGTTCAGTTGGTGTGCTTTTGGCACCTCCTCAAGCAGCTTCCTACGGTGGAATTCAAAACAGTCCTGTGTTGGGCTGATCTGCAACTCCACTAGAAGTACCAAGAAGTAGCAAGATCCAAGGAATTTGGAACTTAAAACTTGATCAACAGTGATGACCTGAGCATCCATCTGTAATAACAACCTCATCTCCACTGCCTGTAACTTGCATTATCATGTGACATTAATGAACTGAAAACAGCAACATTCAGAGTCTTTGCATTTGGAATATGTTAATGTTAGGTCTTAGGCTGTCCAAATATCTAGAAACGAGCTCAGCCTGAACTATGAGAGGATTTCTGGTGGTTAAATAAAAGCCAGCATTCTCTAGGGACCTGGCAGTTACGACAAATGAATTCCTCTGTAAAATGTAATTCAAGCATAGCATGGATGACTGAAAGAATACAAGCTTCACCTGGGCCTCCAAAGCTGGTAATATGCCTATCCTCCAGCTCATCAGAGGGAAAGTAGAAACAGATAAAAATGTTTACAAACTGCCTGGTTGATCTATAAGCCCAATCCCAGGCTGACAGTGGCCTTCTAATTACTTTTCCATGTTGTGGTGTGATTCGTTATTTTTCAGACAATGTCGACAATAAGATACTTTGCATCTAGTAGTGTGGGCTTCCTGTCTATACTGGGGCTGCTTGAGTATGATCTTAATTACAGGAATAACACTTTAATATAAGCTCTGGATTTGGCCCCAAAACACTGTCTCTAGTTTCTCCCAAAGGATTCCTTCATAACTACACTTACTTGGGTTTTCGATTGCAGTTATTCATGCCAAAATAAAAGCTGTCCAGAGGAGTGGCTGCAATGAGGTCACAACTGTGGTAGATGTAAAAGAAATCTTCAAGTCTTCATCACCTATCCCTCGAACGCAAGTTCCTCTCATCACCAATTCCTCCTGCCAGTGTCCACACATCCTGCCCCATCAAGATGTCCTAATCATGTGTTACGAGTGGCGTTCAAGGTAGGTTGCAGGGAGCAGAGGAACTGCATACGAAGCATGAATCTCATGCAGCAGTCATTGTTTTAAAGAACAAAGTAATACCACTTGTCATTTAAAAATACTTTAGTTAATGTCTCTTTCTCTTCTGAGATGCTATATTTCCTAAGAATCAGTTTATTCATAATATGAATTATATAATCCAGTTAATGAGATGAAGGGAATTTAGAAAAAAATATTTTAAAAGAATCTTTCAAACCCAATTTCAGAATCCATTAGCTGATTTAAAATATATCCACAAGTAATTATTTTGAGTAAGAGTAGTTATTTTAAGTCATTATATTAGTCTCATAGAACATTGCACACACACACACACACACACACACACACACACAACTTACATAGAGACTTTAAATCAGTTTCTGGATCTGAGAACATATAACTATCAAATTACATCATTACAAAGCAAAGTATAATTAAATAATCACACATATACTTCTAGCTGGAAATGCTGTTCTGCCCATATTTACCCTGTTTTGTTTGTTTGTTTGGTTGGTTGATTGGGTTTTTTGTTTGTTTGGTTGGTTTTTGGTTTGGTTTTTCCCATACATCAGTGCATTCCTTAGATTGAAGACGTGAACTCTGTAGCTCACATCCTAGGACAGACCCCATAACTTTTTTTCCAGATGTAATTTCATCTAGAAAAGAATCATGTATTTTTGTGTAAAAAGCCCTCTCTTTCTTTCTCTGACATTCATACGTGTATGTTGCTTCTTGATGAAGCCCAAGAGTCCATTCCTCTAAAGAGAAAAGCAAATGCCTCTTTTGAAACTCTCCTAATTTCAGCACGTGTTGTGCGTTCCATCATTGTTGCGCCCTCCCCGCAGCAGCACACTATCTCAGCTCTCAAGCTATTCTGCTTGTGACTCTCTCAAGAGTGGACAGTGCTCTGAGCTCTTGCGTCATGCTTCTGTAGCAGACCAGGGTTCATTTAGGGCCATACTAGGTTATTAGTCACTAGATTCTTTCTGGGCAACTGAGTGGGTTATAGACTCACCCAGTGCAAATATTTTTCTATTTGTCTGGGATTTATGTAAAGAAGATTTTGAAAGTAATTAGAGATCTATCTTATCCGAGGCACAAAACTGGCATAAAGCTCCTTTTTTTGGAACCCAGTAGTTCAAGAAGAGTCATGAAGATAACCCGAAGGAAATGCTTTCCTTTTTAAAACCTCTAGTACTGAGGATTGTATCTAGTGCTTCAAGCAGACCTGAGCCAAGTTCTTCGACACTTAGTTAGACTTCAGCCCTCAACTTACTTTTTATTTTTAAGACAATGTCATAAGACTAACTTTGAACTCATTCTATAGCCCAGGAGGACCTCAAACTTGTGAGCTTCCTGCCTCAGTCTCTGTGCCAAATAGCTGGAGACACAGGCATGCAGAAAGCAGACCCAGCTAAGGGGAATGTTCTTGAAATCATTGAGAACAAATGAACGAAAACTTTATTATGAAGAACATGTGACAAAACAATAGAATATGAATGTGTTAGTTGCAAATATGTTTATTTGGGAAAAAAAAAGATCCGGTTTCTCACTGCATTAGGAAACAAACTTAAAATTGATTGAATAGGGGACCATTTTAAAAACCATGGCCAGAAAAGGCAAAAGTAGATGATTAGAAATCTGACCCTTGAAAGACAAAGTGCTCTGTAAGCACAAAACCAACACAAGAGCATGCAAGGGAACGTGTTGGTCCACATTCTTGCTAGGTGATATTATATTATGTGCACAAACTGTCACAAAAGAGAACAGAGAGGGACATGCCTCTGTAATGGATATGATGGGAATGGAGATGTTGTTCTCTAAAATTAGCATTTAACATGTTAAGAGCGCAATGCAAAATGCCCGCATGAATCCACTTAGAAAATCTCCATAAGTAAAAATAGTAAATAAACAGTAAAAATTACCTTTGTATTTTCAAAGCTCAAATGAGCAGAAGATTATACTTTTAATTAATATTTTAATGGTAGTGAATTAGATGAAAATGAGGCTACTTTTAAAATAATTTGTACTCTATTGAAAATCCCTCGCTTAACAATTTATTTATTTTTACTTTATGTATGGGGGCTGTTTTGCCATATGTATGTCCGTGCAACATATGTATGCAGTTGCCATGGAAGCCAGAAGAGGCCATTAAATCCTCTGAAATTAGAGGTAACAGCTGTTTGTTGGCCTGTGTTGATGCTGGGAACCGAACCCAGATCCTCTGCAAGGGCAACCAGTACTCTTAACCGCTGCACTCCCTCTCAAACACACACACACACACACACACACACACACACACACACACACACACACACACCCTTTTGGCCCAGTATTCTATTTTCAGAACCTGTCTAAAGGAAGCAATAAGCCAGTGCATACTATTCTGTGCAAGGATATTCAACACAATGGGTAGGCAGCAGAGAACAGCTAAGTAGATGTCCACAGTTGTGCTATACACTGTTTGTTGTTTATTTGTGTTTTTCTAATCATGTCAGAAAACAAATATAGCAATGAAAAATAATGTATAGTCTACCTATACTGTGTGCTCAGAAAAACATATAGGAACAAGAAAAATCTTTAGGTCTTTAACAGTGGATACACAGGTTGTAGGGATAAGGGTTATTTGTATAATTTTCTATGTGAATGTTTTACCTTTATAATAAAAATTTAATTGCCAAAACATTTACTTGTTTCAGGATGATGCTTCTTGAAAATTGTTTAGTTGAAAAATGGAGAGATCAACTCAGTAGAAGGTCCATAGTAAGTATAATTAACAACATGGCTGGAATGGGTAGAAATTAAGGTAAGAAAATTCTAGAGATTGGGGCTTTTTCCACAATGTCATCTCTCCTAGCTCTCACAGGAGCCGTTTAGCAAGAGCACCTGCTGTTTGAATCTGCAGTTGAGACTCTCACCCAACTTACTTGGAATTGTTATCAGAAACTGTTGTTCAACTTTACAATTGACACAGTTGTACTAAACTATAAGGCGCCAGTTATTTCCAGGTTAAATTGGGTATTTTTGTTTCTCTATTGTATTACAACTTAGTTAATACAGTGAAGAGTATAAAAAATCGATATTCACTGGGGTTAGAATCAACATTTGTAGGTATGCAAATATTTCTAAAACACATACCACAACCAACCATAATACATTGCATTTAAAATACTGTAAGGCTTATCTCTATGCAAAAGTAATTTTTGGTCAAATGTGTAATTTCAGTGGCACTATCACTGCCGTATTGATGCCTACATTAGAGTTAGAATATTCTCCCCACTCCAGATGAAAATCATCTGCAACTTAAAATGGTAACTGGTTTGGAAATTTTAAAGGACATTGGCTCCTCAAAATAAATTTAAAATATTGAGGAGAATTTATATTTTAGTTACACAAAAGAAATAATTCCTACTCAGTTTTTCCATTTGCAGGAATAAAAATACTTAGGCAAGGCACAGAGGTATGAGAAGAATTCACTTAGGAGGAAGACAGCTGAAGACTGAGAATGCCTGCAAAATACAACCAAACATCACTGTGTTAGACCTGTGTTAAAAACTCCTATCACAGACTCAGGAGCTACTTGGCAAGTGTGCTCACTGTTATGAGGATCAATATTCTAGCAGAATTGCATTTCTGGTTCCCAAGAGAAAAAAATATCATTGAAAAATCAGTGGTCAACCTCTGATCTCCACACACCACATGTGTGTGCACATACACAACAAAACAAACTAACAAATGAATGAATACCACTACTTTTGTTCGGAGGGAAACTTGGTTATCTGACTGGTGACTCACTCCCCAGTTCTCTGGGCACATTAGTATGTTACAGCAACTCCCTCCTATCTGCTTCTCTGTTTCTCATGGTTTTTTTTTTTTTTGTTTTTTTGTTTTTTTCATTTGTTTGGTTTTTTTTGCATCCTACCGTAGTTCAAAAATACAATACAATACAATACAACATTTTGAGGGAGACCACTTTTATCATAGTACATGGCTGCAATAATTTTATTCTTGATATTTTCTTTTACTGTGCCTAACATGTTAGTTAGACCTTATGCTAGGTAACAAAAGTCAACAAAAGGCATAGTATCTATGAAGCACAGTTCTGTGCATGGTCAGCATTATGCACATGAGATCTTGGAATGATGCAGTGAAGAATGGTTTTGATTTGTTTTAGATATAGGTAATTTCTTCAGTGCAGTATATCACTGGCTTTGCATGGAGAATACATACATTACTGCTTTTATCAATAACAACATTATTTGAAAAAGCTTTGTTGTGTAGAGATACCGCATTGAGGCTGCTGGCCATTAGAAGCACACAGGCAGGGCTTGAGTTCTAGAAACAGCTGGAGAATGTTAAATTCTGGCAATAATTTCTAATGGCTCTATGGTCCTGTAAGAATAACCTCTCTATGCTCATTTACTGCTTGTGACAACAGTGCCCAGAGTATCTGTTGTGAGCTTCAAAAAAATTGTGAGTGTTGAGACTTCTTTGCACACAGAGCACTGTCCAATCACTGGATGCATGATAAGTGCCCAGCATAGGGAATCTACAGTAATTGCCATGACATTACAGAAGAACTGCACTATTATGAAAGCTCATAGGTCAGTTCTGGTATCAGTTAAACAGCATAAAAGGGTGACATGTAACATTAAAAAATTGTCTCCCAGCAGTGGGAAGAGAGGCTTCAGGAACAGCAGAGAACAATTCAAGACAAGAAGCAAACAGCCAGCCGCACCAGTCACAGTAATCCCCCAAAGCCAAAAGGAAGGCCACCTGCTCCCAAACCTGCCAGTCCTAAGAAGAACATCAAAGCTAGAAGCGCCCCCAAAAAGTCAAACCTGAAGAAAAGTGCAAGCTAATCACTTTCCAAGTTGGAGCCACCTTTACAGGATAAGGCGGTACTGCCTGGGACAGCCTTCGGAAGGCCACACCCCACTTGCCTTAAGGACCCACTGCTGTTCTGTTCATAGACACATCTTGCAGCATTTCTCTTAATGATAGCTTCAGTGTTTTGCTTTCAGCCACAGAGCCCTGTTACTTGTTGGTTTTCTGGTATGCAAAGTACTAGAGCGAAAGCTGGTAGAAGGGAACCTGCATTCAGAGTTGTCTGTGAGCATACTGTGTGACCTTCATTTTGAGAGTTTGACCTAATATGTACATTATAAAGTTCATATACTATGTCAAACAAAACTTTTTTCTGACAAAAATATTAGATATCCTGTGACTTCTGTTAGGAAGTTAGTGATATATAAAATGTTATTGAAAACATGTTTTTGACAAAGGCAAGAGAAATGATACTTAAAAGATCTTCATGTGTTTGTTGTCTGCAGAAAGATTTTTCTGATGACTGGGGTTTTGAAAAGTATGAGATATGGGATGTGGGAAATGGTAATGTGTGTTTGTTAGACTTTCAATTCTGTCTTCAGCTAGAAACTTCGAAAACAAAGCTAGAAACGACAAGTAAAGAGAGGCAGACTGTCAATGTCTATGTTTTTGTTGTCTGGCTGCCACACCACCCTGGAGATGTTCCTCATCCGTGACCCATGATCTACCCCACCAACAGGATGCTTTTTTCCCCCTATATGTTTGAGGTACCAAGGAGACATCTTGGATAATCCATCAAGAGAGCTGGGCCATCTCTCTCCAGGGCATCATAGTTCTTTCAGTCATGAATAGGACAAGATATTCTCTGTGCACCTGTGGTTACTCACAGCCTCACACAGTGTCTGCATAGCTGTGGTGGCTGGGATGCCCAAGCTAGTTCACATTGTGCTATTCCATAGGCACCATACTCACTGTTTCCTTGGTACAGGGAGCAGAGGCCACTGGCTACCCACTACTCAAATTAGCAGAATGATATAAAAGCTTAAGACTTAGATTTACCATTGTCCCTGATGGTCAGAGGAAACTTAAATGATGTAATCATAGTCATTGAGACACGATCTGAAATGAACAGGACAGAGGCAAGAGGAGAAACAGTTTTATGGAGAACTATTGAACGCACACTAGTTGTCTCCTGAGGACTTAAACTTTGCTTGCAGTGTGACCTCAAGCTGCTAAAGAAACCCAACATCAATAGAATACAAAGTAAGTGATTCTGCTGTATCAAACAGACCCACTGACTCTTAAGGAAATCCGGTTTGGTATTTCACATAGCATCTAAACTCTAAGATTTTTGGGCAAATCATAGAGAACTATTGATAGCCTATGCAGCCTGGTATAGCACAGAAGAATTGATTGACAGGGGAGAGTTAGAAAGAAAATTCATCACACTCTGCGGAAAAGGAGGAAAAATACTTCTGTAAAAATATTTTAAGTTTAAAACTGCAATAAAAGTTGGGGAATGACTTTATAAACCTAAGTAATATTTATGTCAAATATTTAACTGAAATTATATAGTAAGCATTACACAAAACACTAAATAGTGGTCTGGAGAGATAGCTTTAGTCAGCTGAGTGCTCATTGTGTAAGCATGAAGACCTGAATTTGATCCTAGAATCAATGTATAATAGCCGAACCTGGTAAGCAGTGTTTGTAATTCTAGTGCTGGGGAGGAGACAGGCAGATCCCTGAGGAAAAAGGCTGGCACCTGCAAAGAGACAAGTGGGATCTTCCCATTTCTCTGACCCAGTCAGAGTATTATCAGCTGCTCAATTGTTCTCAGTAGACAGTATAAATATTCAGTAGTAGATAAGTGACAGTCTCTACCAAGGATTGCAAGCATGACTGTGAGGAAGACCCTGAGGCTCCAGCCTACCTGCTGAGGAGAATCAGCTATTTGTAAAAAAAAAAACTATTTTATGCTTGTCTTAGTTAGGGTTCCCATTGCTATTAAGAGACACCATGATCAATTAATTGGGCTGGCTTACAGAGTTTTAGTCCATTATCATCATGGCTGGAAACACAGCAGTGTTCAAGCAACCATGGTGCTGGAGGAGCTGAGAGTTCTATATCATCATCCAAAGGAAGACAGGAGCAGACTGTCCTCAGGCAGCTAGGAGGAGAGTCTCAACACCCTCCTCCACAGTGACAGGCTTCTTCCAACAAGGCCACACCTCCTCCAACAAAGCCACATCTCTCAATAATGCCACACTCTGGGCCAAGAATACTCAAACCACCACAATGCTAAAACCTCATCTGTCTCCCCAAAGCATGGTTGCAATACTTTAAGGTTGAAAATGCAAATCCTCTTCCTCAGTCCAACCTCCTCCCCAGTTGTCTCCCCAACTCAATCTCTTTCTTATTGTAAATCATGCACAAGCCAGATCCCTGGAACCACACACATTGGGGAAGGAAGGGAGGAGAACCTGGAAGATATGAATGTAGTTGGATGGAGAGCTCATTCTACTCCCTCAAACAGATCCAGAAAGCCCAGTGCTAGTGGTAGATGGGATGGGTGGGATACATTTTCTAGACCCAAAAGATTAACAGGCACGGTCATTCTTGTTGCCATGTAGCTCCTCTAGGACTGGTAGATAGACAAGGCCAAGGCTGCCAGATGAGTATCTGCTGCTTCAGTTGAATTTCCTAGCCAATTGATCACTGTTCATCAACATGATTCAGAATCCCTAAGTGCAATCAACTGTCTGTAGAAGAGAATGTGCAGATGATTCACTGACTAGCCAATCTACTCAACTATTTAGCAGTTAAGATACACCAACTCAGCCAGGCAGTGGTGGCACACGCCTTTAATCCCAGCACTTGGGAGGCAGAGACAGTCAGATTTCTGAGTTCAAGGCCAGCCTGGTCTACAGAGTGAGTTCCAGGATGGCCAGGGCTACAGAGAAACCCTGTCTCGAAAAACAAACAAACCAACAAACAAAGATACCCCAACTCTTCTCCCTTCTAATGCATAGCCATCCACTAATAAGATTTGCACTAATGACTCTTTTTTCTAATCTTCACAGAAACCTTTAATGTCTAGGAGTGTCTTTGAACCAGACATAGCAGGTTGGGATTTGGGGATCAATATTAAATGAGGTCATTAAAAATATTCTACTCTACTGGCAACACAACATGCCAAACAGCTGGTGCAGATAGCTCCTGAACATTTATTTGGAAGTATAGACAAAGACTCAGGTATAAACTCCTGGGTCCATGCTGATTGAGTGCCATAGGGAGCAGTGGTTATGAGTTACCCCCATGCAAACACCATGCTGACAAGAGTTAGGGAGTACAGAATAGCTTGGTCACTTGATTTCAGGTAAAATTATTTTACTATCCTAACTATAGCCTGGTGACTTTCATCCATCAAAGGAAGAGAAATTGAAGGCAAAACCTCTAAGCATAAGGCCACTATGTAACCTCCTGTAGGAATTCCCTACCATTCAAGAACAAAGAGTGGCAGGCTGAGAGGCCATGCATCCTCTTTACCATCAACATCAGTGTCTCCACCATCAATATTAGTGTTAGACACTAGAGTACAGCATGCCAGAGCTGCACAGGAGAACGAGGAGTCCTTCCTTCTCTGCTATTGAGGAGCTAGTGATGCAATGGCATTTGAAGACCAATCTCCCAGTTTTCAACCCAGGAACATCACAAAAGCTAAAGAACATGGTCAAGAAGTCTGTGCTCAGCACTCAGGGGCCAGGTCAGTTCTAGGAGCAGAGAGCAGATTACTTCCAACAACCAATCTGCACATGCTTATTAGGCCCTTCCCGAAACCTGTTCTAAGTCACTACATCCCTCCCACACCAGCCAAGCCTGGCCCTCTCTGCCCTCACTGTCAGTTACCCCTTTCCTTAGGATGTCCCAGTGTATACACTGCACTATCAGGGATATTACTGTGCCCCAAAGAGAGCTTTGCTTCAATAAATAATTTCTCTAGTCTAACCTGCTAAAATCTTGCCCAAATATATAACACAGACTCTGAACAATTACAGAGCCTGTTCTTTCTTTCTGATGTGATACAGTTCCTGTTGAAGAAGAATCTCAGAAGACATTTCCTCTCAACATACACAGATTACTAACCAGACTGTCAACAATGTGCCTATACCCAGCACTTAGACACTTTGATCATCCAATTGACTTTGTGGATGGGATCCCACCAATTTTCTTTATAGTCATCTAAGAAAGAGCCGAAGCAGTTACTAGCAGTGCAGGAATGCTGTTGGCCTGGACAAAAGCTACGAGGAAGAAGACCTCTTAGGAGAACAATCAGTCTGAAGCTACTTTGCAATAAATAGACATGGTGTCCTTTCTGAGACCTGGAGACATTATAGCACAGCTGCCACCTAGTGGCCAGTCAAAAGCCACTTCTTCCATCTGGTTAGACAGTATCAAGGCCAGAATTCCCAGGAAGAGTCCTCAGAATAGTTGGCCAAATTCATTACAAAGGGCACCAGCCCTGGAATCCTACTTTTACAGTCCATCCCAGAATTTGGTGCACTAATCACTTGCTATGAGAGGGCAAGCGAAGACCACATGCTAGGTCACTATGAGCCTCCAAATTCTATCCTTGTATTTCAGGCAGATTTGCCCACAATATCCCCAAGAACTGTTTGAATAAGCAATCCATTGTGGCATGGTGGTAGAGCCAGCGGTCCACTTCTGAGAAAGCGTGTGAATTCTACTCTTCCCTTTGTCAGAGTTAAAGTTCAGTGGCTAAGTGGATTCTCTCACATCTGTTGGAAGGGTCAAGACAGATAACCCAATTCCAGCACAAAAGAAACTCTACCCCCAGAACTTTTTCAATCCACGTCCAGAAGGAAGCTGTGGTTGTGTGGCCAGTATAGATACCACAGGGATTCCAAAAGCAACGTGACTCCAAAGACAAGGCCACATTTCCATCCTGCAACAACCATGAGGGTGCTGCAGAACGCATGAAGCATGGAGGGAGGATTGGCCTTCTCCATTAAAAAGTGAGAACTCTGGAAGCCACCTGACCTCGAGGACCCAGGTAGATGTGAAAGGGGACCTCTACCATTAAGATCCCAAGAAGGAAGGAAAAAAAATCCCACAAAGAGGGAAGAACTAGTAGTCCAGGAAAGGTCTGAGTCTTAGGGGAGGTGTTTGCAGAGAGGACACTATGTCTATCCCTATGTCTGAAAGGAAAGCAAAGCAGTGGGGTACAGAAGAGAGTCCTGGATTCCAGTATGAACTCAAGTCCCCAAGGTGGGCACTGAACCCACATAGGGGACCCATAGTGGGTCCCATGGAGCTCACACAGAGTCACAGGGCTGCCATGGGTGTCTCTAGAACATTGGCAGAGGATGGGAAGAGTCTGAACAAGGACAACTGCAGAGTTTTGGGGACAGAATGGGTTTGGGCTTACAGAACTGATTTACCAGCAAACACCTGAAGCAGCAGAGTAGCTCAATTTGGGAACCTCAGAAGCCATTAGAACCTAGGAGAATCAGCTGCCTCCTGGGGAAATGAGGTGATGTGGTTTGAATCTGCTGTTATGGAAGCCATGGCTCTTTAGAAACTGCATATGCCTGCAAGCCCCACCCCACCTCATCCTCATCCTTTACCTGTTGAGATGAGGAAAGGTTTGTCTCCACAACAGTACCAGATAGTTGAGATAACAGAAACAAAGCAGTTACAAACACCTTCCCTGCACCAAAGAATAAATAGGTAAGGGAGGAGCAGAGAGGGCCAGAGAACCAGACACCAGCTCAATGTAACAGAGTCCATGGGCAGGCTATACAAGGATCAGACAGGGCATGAAGACAGCATCTCCTGTGGACAAAGGCAGGCACCCTAGCTAGCCTCTGCACTGCTCACCAGGAGCACCTGACTTGGCATTGAGATAGGCTTGCAGTTTCCAGGAACCAGAAGTGTAGAAGGCTTGGGATCCCTCTCCTCCAGTTACATTCCAACCTTACCCCTAACAGGCCAGCCTCCTCTAGAACTTTGTTCTCTTCCACAGGCCACTGCATCAAGAAGAGAAACCAAAGTGCTGAACTGAAGAACAGGGGTCAAGAGACAGTGAGAAGGAGATGAGAGGAGGAGATGGGAAGGGAAGGAGACAGGGTGGGCAATGTAGGGTCACGGGAGGCTCTTCTGAGAAAGGGTTAGAGAAGGAAAAGGCCACTGACTGACTTACAAAGGAGCAAAGGCTAGGCAGTAGGGAGCAGTGCAGGGGAGCTGGGGGCATAAAATGCACAGACTGGTATCCCAGCCATTGGTCCTTGGACTAGTAGTGACTAAATCTCAGAAGTCTGTTTCCCTAGCCTCCTGTAAGGCACACAATTAGGTATGGTATTGCCCCCAACACAAGATCTGGGCATGATATCAGCCTCAGGGTCACCTTCCTGGAGAGGCCAAGGACAGCTTACTAAGGGGCAGAATTTTGAGGCATGCCTGCTTAAGGAGGCCCAGTCCTGCACTGTTACTATGAGCACTGTTCTTCGGTAGATCCTTGTCTCACCCACCCATAAATGCCAATGCCCTGGATCCACTTTGAAGGCAGGAGGGGGGTAAAAAGGAAAAGTGGGAAAGGGTGCTGGTGCTAGAAAGACCTGGGAAACCAAAATGGCAAGAGAACAGTAGCCCATTGCTTCAAGTTAGTGCAAAACTGACAAGCAGGCAAAAGGAAACCATGCCTGTTACTGGGCCCCTTCAAATCCTTGACCCTGACTAACACTGAGGCTGTTTCTTCACCATACCCTCTCTATAGGGATTTCAATCATGGCACACAGTGCTAAGCTTTAGCTTCTCCCCATAACTCCATCAGTTCTGGAGTTGCCAGTGTTACTGGTGCTGCATGGTCACGAATGGTCTCTCTCTCGTGGCCTCTCATGGTGCTGTTCTGCAGGACCTCTTCAATTCAGCAGCGCTCACATCACCAAAACTTGTACACAATCACCAAGCTTGGCTGCCAGATGGAGATGCAGCATTGGGCCCCTCTAGACCCAAGCTATGCACTAACCCTGAAGAACACTGCTCAGCAGAATGTTACTGGGCTGGGGGCTGGGGCCTGGAGGAAGGAGAGAAGAAACTGATACAGAGGCAAGAGGGGAATATATTTCTCCTCTATGGACTATTCAGCTTGAAATTTTAAATTTAATTTTATTTTTTACTTATTTACTCACTTCCCGGTCATCCCCTCCCACAATCCTTCCCTCTTTCCCCCGCCTCTCCTCTGAGTGAGCATCCCCCTAACCCTGGCACTTCAAGTCTCTGTGAGGCTGGGTGCTTCCTCTCCTACCAAGGTCAGAGAAGACAGCCCACCTAGAAGAACATATCCCATGTACAGGCAACAGCTTTTGGGATAGCCCCCACTCCAGTTGTTCGGGTCCCACATGAAGACCGAGTTGCACATCTGCTATATATGTACAGGGACGCTTAGGTTCAGCCTGTGCATATTATTTTGTTGGTGATTCAGTCTCTGATAGCCCCAAGGGTCCAGGTTAGTTAACTCTATTGATATTCCTGTGGAGTTCCAATCCCTTTTTGACCTGCAATCGTTCCTCCTATTCTTCCATAAGAGGCCACAAGTTCCATCCACTTCTTGGCTGCGGGTGTCTGCATCTGTTTGAGTCAGCTTCTGGGTGGAGCCTCTCAGAGGGTAACATCCAGCTTGAACTTTTATGCAACCTACCACCACCTTCCCAGTGATGACACTGTCCACAGTGGGCTGGTCCTGCCCACATCAATCATTAATCAAGACAAAGCCCCATAGACATGGCCATCAGCCAATATGAGAGTCCCCTTTTCCACTGATGTAGATCATTCTAACTTACTTAAAGTTGACAAAAGCAAAAGAAACAAAAGAACAAAATATTCCACGGACGAATATGGCCTTTTCCTCTGTGTGTTGCATATGAAATATCTGCACAGAGCCATGTATATATTCAACTGAGCATGGCTTGCCATCTACTGGCAAAATATAATAATTTTAGGGGAGTGCTCATATTTTCAAAGTTCTGGGTCACCTTTCAAGCAATTACAGTATGCTAATTATTTAATAAGCATCTTAACACAGACACCTGAAGCAGAGGCTGCCCAAAGCAGAGGCCAGTGGTGCCCAATTTGATGGAGTAGAAGTGGGGAAGGTAAAGCTTTGACTATGTTTGTTTCTCAGCACAATCCACAGAAACGTGCTGGATGATTTACATTTCTAAAATGTACATGGGGATCTAGAGAAGTGATTTAGCAGTTAAGAGCATTTGCTGCTTAATACAGAATAAATGAGTTCAGGGAGACTCACAGTGAACCCATGTACATTCACATACACATTAATAAAAAATGCATATTTTATTTATTTATTTTCCAGGCAAGGTTGCTCTGTGTAGTCCTGGCTGTCCTGCAGATTACTTTAAGCTATCTTGAACTCAAGAGATCCACTTGCCTCTGCTTTCCAAGTGCTGGGATTAAAGGCATATGCCACCATGGCACACTAAAAAGAATCTTTTAAAATATATGTGATACCTTTGGATGTAAATGGATATTTGGCATTGATTTTGTGCAGGGCAATCAATATGGGTTTAATTTCATCCTTCTACATGTGGACAGCCAGTTTCTCAGCACCATTTGTTGAAGATGCTTTCTTCAGTATTTCTTGGCACATTTATCAAATATCATATAGCTATAGTGATGTGGACTCACATTTCAGTTATATTGATCCATATGTCTGGATTCCAGTTCTCTTCATTGTCTTGCTTAACCAGAAATTCTGTGTCCTTGAACAGGTTGATTAAAATGCTGTGTCTACAAGTTCATATTTCAAAGCCTGTTACAAAAATTTATTAACTGTTCCATTATAAATGTTTGTGGATTGCTTATCTGTTGATTCTGCATCTTATGAGTGGGAAACACTCTGTCAGCTGTATGTCTGATAGAGGATATCCTTAATATACAAAGAAATCAACAAGGACTCAGGAAAGCAAACAACTCAACTAAAAGCGATATTTAGCCAGACATGGTAGTGCATAACTTTAATCCCAGCACTTGAGAGGCCAAGGCAAGCAGATTTCTGAATTCAAGGGCAGCCTGGTCTACAAAGTGAGTTCTAGGACAGCTACATAGAGAAACCCTGTCCTTAAAAATAAATAAATAAATAAAACAAAAAACAAAAAACAAAAAACAAAGCTATAGATCAGAATATAGACTACTCAAAAGAAAAAAGAAATGGCTAAGAAATATTTTTTTAAAGGTGCTCAGAATTCTTAGTTATTAGGGAAATGCAAATTAAAACTATTTTGCGATTTCATCTCATCCCAGTCAGTGTGGCTGAGATTACAACAACAACAACAACAACAACAACAACAACGAACGTTAGCAAGGATTTGGAGAAAGGGGGACATTCATTGACTGTTGGTGGGATTCCAAACTGGTAAAGCCATTCTGGAAATCAGTATGGAGAATTCTCATAAAGTCAAAAGTAGATCGACCATATCACCTGCCAGCGGTCAGACCTGGTAGGGTCTTCTTTCTTGTCAGTTCCTCTTGAGGCATTGGAGGGGAAAGAGCATTGGCAAAGGGTAAGACTTTGTCTTATGAGATATTTATGGTTGTTGTATAATAATAAAAAGTTTACTTATCTAAGTCTAAGTCACTGTGCTACTGTAGCTGATTAACTTATCTAAGTCTAAGTCACTATGCTACTGTAGCTGACTTGCCTTCTGAGTTCCTCTGAGGCCACAAACTTCAGACTCTGGTACTTAGCACCTCATCCTAAAACAGCAGGAGATAAAATAAAGGATTAATTGCTAGAGCCTTTTTCTTTTTGTCCAGATACCTCTTGCTTGTTGGGCTAGGGGGACGTTTGGAGCAATAAACTTCTATTGAACTAGGAGAAGAGAAAGAAAAACTTTTACATAAGCAAATATGCATAAACTCACAAAAGTTCATATACAGCTTCATGCATGCACATTTATGCATTTCCATTCAAACCAGTTAGGCCCGGCTTGCATGCATTCTCACAATTACACACTTTCACACACATCCATACTTACATATGCATATGGAACAAAATACTAAGCACCGGTGCAGAAAGAACTCACTCATTCTGGATGAAAACGAGCTCTAATCTTCATTGCATAGTGAAAGAAAAAGCTTCTACCCTTTTAATGCTAAATGAATTACACCAAAGTTTGTAAGAAAAAAGCTTTATTCCTTTTAATAAGGCTAAATCTGCCTTGTTATTAAAAAAAAAAAATCTCTTCTGGCCCATGGTAAGGAGAAGCTTGACTGCTCTTCTGCTCTCTGCAGCTGCTTCTTTTTCCTCTTTCCCTCTGCATTCTGCACATCACTCTCTTAGTTTTTTTATGTTACCTAGAGTTTCTAAGTTATTCTACTCTGCATTCTCCTTCTAATGTTGCTCTCTCCTCCTGTTCTGATGTCACAATAATGCTTTCACTCTCAGTGCCTTTTCTCTCAATGCTATGTCTATACTTCTAAGTTCTTGAGTTCAGTTCTGTCTAAAAAGTGTTCTGTCTAAAAAGTTATCCTCAGCTTTGTTCCCTCCCAGTTCAGTCCTTCTCAGCTCAGTCCTTCTCAGCTCAGTTCTTCTCTGCTCAGTTCTGACTCTTCTTTTTATCTTCAGCACTTAAAACATCTTTCAGAATCCATGATCACTTGTTAAAAAAGTTCATCACAAGTTCACACATAAAATCAAATCATAAATTTAAATAGTTTACAACAGAGAATGTTCACATGCATTTCCATTAGGAGTAATTATCTGGCTAAACATCCATCACCTGTTGTAGATCCACAGGTTTATAGAAGGTTGAAAACCATAACTAAGTTATTAGTAAAGTTTTGTATAGATAAACTATGAATCAATATTTTATCTTCTGTCCTAGCACCTTTAATAAATTGTTAGTTTCCTTTTTATGACCTTTGGCTAATTGTTTTATGACCTCTTGGAATGTGCTCTGAGTAGGAGCAAGTCTGGTTACTATCTAAGAGCAATTAACTGGTGACACGTGGGAAATTGACAGAGTTCTCACTGCAGTTTTGATTATCAGAAAAGAACCTAATAGCATTCTGACTATAAAAGAGCTTAATAATCACTGATATAACTTTAGGAATTCTTATAGGATCATCATTAAGACTTAAGAAGTCATCTATTTGTCTATATAGCATCACTAAAAGACAGTCCATCTTTATAGATCTGCAGAGATATGCTCAAAAGGGGTGGGCTAATACCTAGTCATTGTTATATATGTTTAATAATAACAGGAAAAGCATATTAATAGCAGGAATCTTTCCTAAAATGAATTTTCTTAGGTCTTGTCTATAAGAGCAAATCTATCACAGATGAATCCGAAGCAGACCATCTCAGGAAGATCATCTGCTAGTTATTAGCTTGTCCTGTTATGGCTCCTGACAATCACCCAGCTCTACAAATTCTTGGCATATGTCCAAAGGACTCAGCATCCTGTATTATAAATACTTACTCAGCTGAGCAGTGGTGGTGCACACCTTTAATGCCAGCACCCGGGAGGCAGAGGCAAGTGGATTTCTGAGTTCGAGGCCTGCCTGGTTTACAGAGTGAGTTCCAAGACAGCCAGGGCTACACAGAGAAACCCTGTCTCGAAAAACTAAATCAATCAATAAATCAATCAATCAATAAATAAATAAATACTCAGTCACGCTCATTTCTATTCTATTCACAATAGCTAGAAAATGGAAACAATCTAAATGTTCTTTGATTGATGAATTGATAATGAAAATATGACTCAACTACACAGAGGAATACTGTTCAGCTATAAAAACGAATCATGAAATTTGCAAGCAAATGGGTAGAACTAGAAAATAACTACACTGAGTGAGGCAACCCATATGTAAAAAGACAAAAACCTTATGTTCTGTCATATTTATTGATCTTATTTTTATCAGTGTGACACAAGCTGGGATCATCTCAGAGGGGGAACCTCAATTGAGAAATGGTCTGCATACAAGACTTTCTTATCAAGCCATGAGATGCAAACCAATGAACAACACTCTTCTGTGGCTTCTGCATCAGTTCCTGGTTCCAGGTTCAAGATTTATTTGAATTCCTGCCTTGGCTTCCCTCAACGGATTCATGATATATAACTCATGATATATAAACCAAATAAACCCTTTCACCCCCCAAAGTTGCTTTCATCACAGTAATAGTGACCCTAATTAAGACACTAGTTCTGAATCTTTAGCTATCAGATACCCTGGAGTGGTTGCAGAAATCAGGAAAATATAAAGGTTCCAGGGGATAGTAGAACACAGGAAGAGTGAACATTTGACTGCATGGGGCGAGGGTAAGTAATACAGAGGGATAGGGAAAAAATGGAAATAAATAACATTAGAAGTGTTTGAAAAGGCCACAGGAAATATTTTATGTTTACTTGAAAATACATATCTACTAATCAGTATATTATATATAATATATTTAAATAGAGTTATGACTATTGGATTGATAATGCTTCCTTCCATAAGCCACTGACTATCTAACAAAAACATCCCTTCATGCCAGAGAGAGAAAACATCCCTTCCAGATGTTATCAGGAAAGTCCAAGAGACTCCACAAACATAGGTTATTGTCAGTGTCCTTGGTTACCTTCAAGAACTTGAAGGTAAGATCTTAATGCTGAAGACACTACAAACCTCAGACCTAGAATTTGGAGGAATTGAGCTGGAACTGACCAGGAAGCCTCCTTCCTGAGGATTCCTATTATTGCCACTCTCCTAAGTCAGTATACTTTCTAACTTATTTATGCACATAGATAAGTGAACTTATTACTCCTCTCCAATGAAGCTCCTTTGTGTAGAAGATGGAGACCATTACAGAAAGCCACAACTGATCAACATGTAGATAGTAAGTAATGATTGAGGTGTCCAACACCAACTGATACATTTGCAGCACAATCCCTACATTGAAGAAAACTCTGGTAACATCTCAGAAGAGGTGGTGAAATGCTTGCTAAGAGCCAAAGGACCAACAAGTCTGCTGGACGACTGTGTCTTCATCTTAAAACAAAGAATCTGTATTGAAGGAATCATAGCAATATGGTTACCTAAACTAGATCTGAAAAATTACATCAACTGATAGGCCAATATCTATGAGGGAAGTCTTAGAAGGATTGCTCTCAATGGAGAGCATATTCAATAAATGGTTGTTGGGAGAGAGATAGTCACTATTCTTCAGGGACAAGGACCCCTGGTATGCTATCCAAGTAGTCAGTCCAAAACACTCATACATTAAAGTACTGTCAAATGGAGCCAGCAGGTTATACGTAAGTGTGTACAAAAATTAAAAGAAGAAGTCATGAAGATGGAGTTTGGCTAACAAAGAGGAGTTGGAGGCAGAAGAGGGAGTGGTAAATACAGTGGTGTAAATACAGTACTTGTGTGATATTCTTAAAAAAATAATTACATTAAAAATCACTTAAAAATTTTTAAGAGATAAATCTTTTTTACAATGTTCATTTAACTAGGTTTTACATAATTAAGAACCACTCACAAGTATCACTCAGGAGTATCGAGTGGTGTTGGAACACTACAGTTTTCAAGTGAGTAATCTATTACTAAGATCTGATGGAACAAGTAGAACTTGCTAGCTCACTTGTCAGGCATAGCAAACTCTTGAGTGGACTGAGAAGAAGGTGACATCTAGTGGCTGGGAACTGCACATGAACCTGGCTATGAACATGGCAGTCCTTGACTACAAGAAAGGGTACCACAGTGTTACCTGAGAGAGGAAAAGATAAAATCAATAAAAACTCCCTCTCTGTTCCTTTCTCTGCAGATAGGTTCAGCATTATACTGCAGGGGGCTAAGAGCTGGGTCTGCAGCATCCCATAGTGAGAGTGCAAACTAAACAAGACATTGGAGCTGGGGAAATGGATCAGGAGTTGAGAATTCTTGTTCTTGCAGATGACCTGGGTTTGGATCATAGCACTCCCACACAACCACTTATAATGCCAGTTCCAGGGGATCCAATGCCCATTTCTGTCCTCTGCCAGAACCAGGCATATACATGGTGCACATGCATGCATGCAAGGCAAAATGGTCACACACATAAAATAAAACAAATCTTTTAAGATCTTAAAAATAATTGTTTTTATCTATTTTCCAAATTCTTAGGCTTTCTGGCTGGAAACTTTAGTGTCAAATCCAAGACCAACTTGTGTTCAGCCAAACATATTCTTTCTCAAGTCTGCAGGCTGCATCTACTCTGACTTCTTCCTAGCTCCTGTTTCTCCTTCTGTTGTATTGTGTAGTGCACTTTTATAGAATACATCTTATGTCCTTGATAAAAAATAAATACCCGACCCTGTTTGGGGGTTGCAGATTTTATTGTTACCATGCATAGCCATGTAAGTTTTCATCTCCATGTGTGTTTTCCATGGAGCAATTTTTCTTCTTACCCTTCATAGCATGTTGTGCCTCATGGTTTTATGTTGATGAAAACTTCTTCATTACCTGCTTGAGCTTCTGTGAAGTAAAAAGAAAACACGTTTCATAAGCTAAATGGCAATGCTATAGACTTATTTTTAAGGCAGTTTGTTTTTGTCTTTCAGGCCTCTACATCTTAGTGCCCCCTCCAACTCCCCCACCCTCCTACCCTCCCCCAATTCAAAAATTTTCAGTCCCAGTATTACCCTCTCTGCTTATGTATTACCTATGATCTGATCTACTATCCCACCTTTCTTAAAGCATCCCTTCCCAGTGGCTCTTTTCGACTTCTGTCATCTACAGAAACTCTAAATCGATCATGAGAATTTAGTGATATAAAGCTGAAATTCACATATGAAAGAGAACATGCATTTGTTTTCTTTGTCAGGGTTACTTCACTCAGTACACCATTTCCAGTTTCACCCATTTGTCTGAATCTTTTATATTTGCTTACACCTAAATAAAAATTTTATTTTATACACAGTATCCATTCACCAGTTGATGGACATCTAAGCTGATTTCACTTTATAGCTCCTTTGAATAAAGCATCAATAAACATGGATGAGCAAGTGTCTTGGCAGTGGAATACACAGTCCTTTAGTATCTATTCAGGAATGGAATAATTTCATCTTATAGTAGTTTTACTACTACCTTTTAAAAAAATCATACTGTTCTACAGTGGCTAGACCAGTTTGCATTCTTCACATCCTTGGGAGCAATTGTTAATATTTACTTTATTGATAACCTTTCAGAGGGGGGTTAAATGAAACTTTAAAGTAGTTTTGATTTTAAAATGCTTAAGTCTATTAGTTTTTAAAAAGTGTCATTTAGCCAATCATATTTCCTCTTTTGAAAATTCTGTGTTCAAATCTGTAGCTCATTTTTATTAAGTACTTTATTACTTGATGTTTTGGTTTTTTAGTTTTTCATATGCTTCAGATAGTAATCCTCTGTCAGATGTACAACTGATAAAAATTCTCTCTCATTTACCACTCCACTGTGGTTTCCTTTGTTGTGCTAAAAGCTGTTTTGTTTCATGAGGTACCATTTGCCAGTTGTTGATCTTATTTCATGGGCATCAAGAGTACTACTTAGGAGGTCCTTAAATCTACCTGTATTGTAGTGTGTGCTATGTCTTTTCTGGATGTTTTAGTTCTAGGACTTTGATGCACTTGGAGTTGGCCTTTTATTCAGAATGAGAGACAAGAATCAAGTTTCATATAACTACATGCTGACATACAATTTACAAAACATCATTTGTTGAAAAAGACCTCTTTCCTCCAAGTGTGTATTTTTATCAAAAAAAAAAAATCAGGTTGCTATGATAACTTGGTGTTAGGTCTGAATCTGCCATTCAAGATACACAGTATCTAGATTAGATTTTCTGTGAGTTATATTTTGTGTGTTGCAAATGGGATTGTTTCCCTAATTTCCATCTCATTGGGTTTATCATTGGTATATAGAAAGGCTGTGTATGGTAATTTTGTATCCCGCAAGTTTGCTGAAATCATTTATCAATCCTAGTCGTTTTTGTTTATTTGTTTGTTTGTTTGTTTGTTGTTTTCAATCTCTGAGATAAAGCCAAGCTGACCATGGTTTGATATTTTTATTTGTGTCTGTTTTTTGTTTTCATGATCTGCCTTGTAGATTCTTGCATTTACATTCATCAGAGTCACAGATGTCTTGTTCTCCTTTGTTGCATCATCATGTGGTTTGGGTGCTAGGGTTAAAATTGGCTTTGTAAAGAGATTTTAGAAAATTTCTTTTTATTTTTGGGAATTTTTGAGGAAGATTGGTTGTCGTTGTGATTGTTCTTGATTTCTTGAACTCCTTGAGTGTGTTGATAATTGTTCTTTTCAATTCCATGTCTCCAGTTATCTTTGAGGTATACTTGTTAGGGATCATTACTATAAGATTGATAGTTTGTTGGGGTATATACTGTCTAGTATTTTCATTTTTTTTATGCCATGGGATATAGGCTTTTGAAATTAGGTTGTCGGTTGTATATTTTGACATGAAGTTTTATCCTGCTGGACCTGAGGTGGAATGGTGACTCATTGGTTGGGAGTCTCTGCGCAAAATCCCTCCTACTTCAGTTTATAGATCACTTTGGTTAATTACTTCGTTCTAATAATAGTAGGATTTTTTTTGAGTTTATGAACACAGGATAACTTCCCACTTACCTATATATATTTTATTGGATTTGATGAAAATTTACTTAATATCAGTTTGTCAGTGTTCCCTAAAACAATAGCAATACAATATCTACATATTACTCCATATCTACAGATTACTTTTGTACTTAAACTCAAATATGTAGTCAAGATATTTAGACTTTTGCTTCTGTTGGTACTTCCTGCTTAAACTGAGTGTGCAGATCAGCCCGTGGTGAAACTTTACTTTCATCTCTTTTATGAGCATATACACTGCTCTGGGTATCTGCAAAATTAGGGTATTTCTAAATCCCCTAATATATACCAGCACTTTTGCGTGTTCTAATTTCTTAAGGATCCTTCCTGTTAGGCCTTTCCTGACTTCAGACAGTCTATTATACACATTTTAGCCCTAATCTTTAGGCCTAAGCAATTGTAGATTTCTTAGTTATTAATCAATATTTCCAAGCAATACTCTCACTTTCCAGTTGACTGGTTTTCAGATTAGGTAAAATATATATGCAATTCTTATTCAGATGCCATCCAGAAATGTGAAGGCAGATAAACAGAATGATTTGTAAAATTCTTCCTTTCTCTTTAGAACCAGAGACGTGGGTCTGACCTTCAGAGTACAGCCACAAGCCTTCCAGGCCATCTCATGATGCCCTTATATTGAATCATCATTGCTCACATTCCTACAGATCTTTACTATCAAGATTCCTGAAAAATCTTTTTCTGAAACTTTATGGATGTGTTCTTCTTAGGTTCCATGAGAAGGACAGGCACATGCTCACCATTTTGTTGATATGACCATACAGGAGTCTTCTCAATCTCCCTAGCTCTTATAACATGATTTATCATCAATTCTGGATATCACCTACCTTATATGACCATCACAGAATGTGTAATGTTTTTTAAATCACTCCTCTCTTTTGAATCTTCTGTCTGAGAATGGTTAGCTTCCTTACTCCATAAGTAAGCTGAAGCCAGAAAAGTATATTTTCTCACTTTTTGCTAGGGCAGTATCCAATTACCAAACCCCTCAGGTACAATGCAGCCTTCTAAGAATCATCTTAATATCCACTGATCCTAAACTTAATGTTCCCACATTAGTTCTGACTTCTGTATTATCTGACATTGATGACTGCCAAATGACTTGTCTGAATAACTTGTATTTCATTTCTCCCCTGTCTACTTCCTATAAACGTCTACTGATAACTCAATAGCCCTAGGTCACACAGTACTTCCTATCTCCTGTTCTTACAGTCATAAACCCATCCAGCATAAGGAATGGTGTATACACAACTCTGCAGCACACAGCAAGAGTTGAAAGAAAATGAATCTTAAATGTATGAAAGAGACTCATAATACTACCCTCATAGTAATAATTATATAGCACAGAAGGCATGGAAATACAGCATCCAACAGATATTTACATGCAAGCATCAAGAGAGTTTGAATGTGTATGTATGTGTGTCTGTGTATATATAAATATGTGTGTGACTTAGAAACTTAAAACTGAATTCTCATTCTTGCCTCTATCTTTGACTTTGAAATTCTAGCCCATATTTCCAGATATATTTTAATAATTAATTTGCCTAGCTCCTACTCATGAAACACTGAATTAGACACTAAATGGAACCCTCCAAATCAGTGATAATGCTGCCCCTGGCACAAACCAGGGACAATACAGATGTTAGGAGAAAGACTCACACGCAACACAAGCTATACACAGAATGTCAGTCTGCTGAGACACCCCACTCCTACCACTCACTCACTTACCATCCCAATGGATTTGCATTTGTTTACAAGTAGCTCAAGCCATATACAATGTTCACATTTCTAAAACATGAACATCCATGGGGCATGAAATTATGCCTTGATTTATAGAACTACTTTTATACATAATAGTTTGGCTCAGTGTTCTAATGGCCAAATAGAACATGGAACATTGTGTTGGACAGTTTTGTTTATATGAAACAAGTTAAAGTCATCTGAGAGGAGGGAACCTCAATTAAGAAAATGCTTTCATAACATGGGGCTGTAGGCAAGCCTATAAGGTATTTTCCTAATTAGCAGTTGATAGGGGAGGACCAATCATTGTATTGTGGGTGGTGCTATCCCTGAGCTGGTGGTCTGGGTTTTATATGAAAGCAGGTTGAGAAATCCATGAGAGCAAGCCAGTAAACAGCACTCTTCCATGACCTCTGTATCAGGTCCTGCTCCCAGGTTCCTGCCCTGTTTGAGTTCCTGTCTTGACATCTTTCCATGATGGACTAAGATCTGCAAGTATAAATCTAATAAGCCCCTTCCTCCCCAAGTTGCTTTGGTCATGGTATTTCATCACAACAATAGTATCCCTAAGACAAACAGTATTCTCTTCTCTCCCTGAGATACCTTGAAAGGTTGAAAGGTTTACAGAATTTTCTCACTTTCTTATGGAGACTGTACCTCATCTTGGCCTGGTATATGACAACATCATTCCACACATAGATTTGTTATTGGAAAGTCCAGCCAGAGGCATACAGGACTACACACACACACACACACACACACACACACACACACACACACACATATATGAATGAATGATTTGTTTGTTTGTTTGTTTGTTTATTGTATGTGAGTACATTGTTGATGTCTTCAGACACACCAGAAAAAGGCATCAGATCCCATAACAGATGGTTGTGAACCACCATGTAGTTGCTGGGAATTAAACTTAGAACTTCTAGAAGAGCAGTCAGAACTCTTAACCACTGAGCCATCTCTCCAGCCCCATTACAGCAGACATTTAAAGTCTACTTTTAAACATAAGGTAGGAGAGCAGGTTTGACGGAAAGTGTCACTTGTTTCCCACATCATATCTCACATGACATAGCATGCCATTACTATTAGGGTTATCACAGCATGCCAGCCATTGATGTGGTTCATAGACCTC
Source organism: Rhynchomys soricoides (assembly GCA_019843965.1). Taxonomy (NCBI): domain Eukaryota; kingdom Metazoa; phylum Chordata; class Mammalia; order Rodentia; family Muridae; genus Rhynchomys; species Rhynchomys soricoides. The sequence goes on along the minus strand of JADRCH010000130.1, from coordinate 1,408,079 downwards.
AGAGATGGCTGTGCATGTCTAAGAACCGCTTAACAAAAAAGGAGACCATGCCTCATACTGGAAAGCTAGCTAACTGTTCAGTGTTAGTGAAATGTTGGTTGTTGAAGGAGAATCTACAACCACTAATTTACTAAATCAGCATAATACCTAATAAAAGTCTATAAACATTTGTCTTTATACCCACAGATAAGTGTAGTCTTAACCACTCATTAAGGAAAGTTCTCTTTGTGACAGACAGGGACCACTACAGAAAACCACAACCAATCAAAATGCAGAGTTGTGAAGCCTGCTCTCAATAGATATATCTACAAGACACTCTTGAGCCTAAGACCCAGGAAACATTGTGAAAAGGGGAGCAGAGGATCAGAGAGTTTGCTGTGAGATTCTGTCTCACATCAATTGGCTTTGGTCACCAATGGTCAGCATATAAATACAAATACAAATATGTTATAATTAGGAATATATATACATATATATGGATGCAATAGCGATAAGTAGAAAAAGAAACCATGACTTTGAAGGAGAGCAGGGGTGGGTCTGTGGGAGGGTTTAGAGGGAGGAAAGAGACATATGAAATGTCATAATTATATTACAATCTCAAAACTAAAATTAAGAAGGAAAACAAAATTTGTTAAAGTTGCATATACTTTATAGTACTTACTCTAGTATTTGTCCTAGTCCTCAGTATTGCCCTCTGGAAACACATTACTAATGCTGGTTTCTACTTCAGATATGTTAGATGCCCCATGGACAGCATTTCTCAAAATGTCTAGTCCATATTTGGCTCGGAGCGAATTTGGGGAGAGCAGTCTTGCTTCTTCCGGGTCTATTGGGCCAATCATCCTCCTCCATTCTGCAATAGCATTCCACTTGGTCAGAATCATGATTACCGACATGCCCCTGAAAATAGCAATTCTTTTAGAAGGCAGGCTGCTTCAAGGGCGTGGGTTACACACACTGCTAAAGACAGAATGCTTCTGGTGTATACAGGGTTATTTTTCCTAATCAATATGATCATGTGCTATCTTTGCTTTCTCCTTTTTCACAAGTTTTGTGTTACTTGAGTGTTGTACTTTGACCCTAGAAATTTATGTAAATGAATTCATATTTTTACTACCTTGGGGACCACACAAACATTGTCATGGACCCAGACTTTTGCTTCATGTTCACCCTTCAGCCTCTAGTTCAGTGGTTCTCAACTTTGCTAATGTTGTGTCCCTTTAATACAGTTCCTTATGTGGTGACCTTAAAACATCAAATCATTTTGTTACTACTGCTGTTAATTGTAATTTTGCTACTATTATAAATAACAGTGTAAATATCTGATATGCAGGGTAGCAGATATGCAACATCAAAGGGGTCATGAGCCACGGGTTGAGAACCACTACCTAGTCCTTTAAAGATTGCCTCCACTGCAGAAAGCCACTTTTCCCAGACTACCTCCATCCCCAAGATGTACTCTATTCAGAGATTGGCTGGTATAAGTTATAAAGATTTCTTAGCTCACTTCATTGCATTACCACTTGGATGACCACTAGTTGGTCAGCAGAGACTTCAGTTCTCTGTAGAACACTCTGACCTTTTCCTCTTGTCTCACTCACCTCTTTTTCCTCTCCTCCAAACAATTCTCTAAATATATAGCCTGAAACATGAACTTTCAATGTAGCATACAGGAAGCCTACCTACAGCAGATTCACTTGGAGCTCTGCTTTCTTGGTGTTCATGGTATTGATTCCTGCTTCTTTCACTTCCTGTGGCTAGGTCTTATGGATTTCTCTCCATTTTGCAAATAAGGAGATTTTAGCATAGCATCAGCTAAGCAAGAACTTTAACTCTGACAGCTGCTAAGTGTAGTGAAAAGAACTAAAGAAATCCAAAGAGTGAGCAAAGGCAGATAAGGGAAAAAGGAAGAAATTGCAACAAAACAAAACAAAATAAAAATAAACTTTAAATGTTAACAAAGTGTCTTTTCATGAGTCAGATTAGATAGAAAGTTGTCCAAAATAATTTGATTCCCACAGTTTCTATAATGTACAATTACCACTTCTACAGTAAAAGCAACTACAGTTCAGAAACTTACGAAGATAAGACTTCCAATACATTTTTATAAAAGTCTTTTCCTGTTATTTTGAAATAGATTTTGTTTGCGTGCTCTGGAGTCAGGTGCATTTCCTTCATCAGGGTCAGCTCAAACCCTGCCTCTTTAATGGTCTTCAGAATCTCCACTAAGGAAACAAACATTAGGTACCATTGTAGATCATTCATTTCATGTTCATGGTACATTCAAGGATACAAAAATACCAAAGGAACATAATAGTTCAACTTGCACCTTGTAGTTTATATATAGAAAATTGTGAAAATTAAAAGTCATAGCCAGAAGACCTTTAGGATATTAGTGTGGATGTCCCACTTTGATCAAATGGAAAATAAGATCTGTCAGCATGTCAAGCATGAAGGCATTGTTTCATCTTTATGCCCCAGATGACTACAAATGCCTTATGTGGTCACTGATAGGGGAAGAACCAAGGAAAACGTTCTTGGCTGAAGCATAGAGGCACTGCTAAGTGCATCAATACAGGCAATCCTGTAAGTATCTCACCAACAGCCTGAATGATGATGTCTGCATTCTCCAGATCAAGGGGAACTGACTGGAAGATGTTACAGGATATTTGAACCTATGTCTAGTTAGGGTATGGCTCAGCCCTTACTACTTTCCTTTATTCCCAAACAATGAAGGCAAAGTTAGTTTGTAGAAATAAGCACCTGTGTTTGAAAGTAATGTCTAATTGAGTGGCAAAGTGATGAATCAGTGAAAGATTTGACAGAATAGGATATGCCCAATTCTCACAGGAAGAGAGAGGAAAGGGAAGCTACTTAAGGGAGAGCCAAACAGTACAAGAAGGAGAGAGTATAGTGCAGGAATACAGTAGAGCTCATGGAGAGCAGAGCATTAGAGTTGAGAGGGAGGCTAGAGCAGCACAGAGAGGGAGGAGATAGTTTTACCAGAAGAGTTTTACAGAGACAGATTAAAGAGAGAACAAGCTAGACACAGGTTAAAAACAGAATGAGCAAGAGAATAAGAAAGAGCCAGAAGATTAGAAAAGATTGCTAGATTTAGTTTGAGGCCAAGCAGAGTAATTCAGAGGCCAAGAAAAAAAGCCAGATTGAATAAGTCAACTGAGAAAGGAGTTTGAGCCAGAACAGCTGAGTTGAACCAGCCAGCTAGAGTTTAGAAAAAACAGAAAGTCTCGTATGCTGAAAACATCTATGCCTAGATTATATTGTACAGAGGACTAAGTCTAGGTTAGCAGACAGAGACAGTAAGCTTCCCAGAAATGATTATAACAGTTACCTTTATAGAAAGATTTGGAGCTTTCTGGCAAAGGAGGAAGGAGGGGGGAACATGAATGATTTAGAGGAACTGGGGGAAAAGGAAGAGAAAGAAAAAGAAATGATTTATTTCACATCAAATAAAAACCATCCAGAGGTTCTGGGCTTCAAGGAAAGGTGAGTGACACCTAACCTATAGAGAACCTGAAGAAGGCTGGGCCTTTTCTACTAGCAAGGATAACCAGGACATATGTCCAGGAGGCCCTCTAGTAACAAATGTGAACAGAGTACAAAGCTTCCATCAGAAATTATCGAATCCTATAAATTTATGATGAGAAAATGATATTATAAAGAATAATATGTATAGTACCTAAACCACAAGCCAAGAAACAATTCTCTTTGGAATCTCAGGAATTTTTTCATTCATTCATCCATTAGTTAATTCATTTATTTCTTTACCTTACATCCCAATTGCAGACCCCATCCTTCCTTAGAAATGGTGGCCTTTGTGTTAGGCATGGTCAGAGCAAAGTGGTGTCACAAAGCCAATGGGAAGGATGTCATAGTTGGTGTTTCTACTGCTGTGGCAAAAAACCACGATTGTAAACAACTTGGTAAGAATAGGAGTTATTTCATCTTTTCCTTCGACATCACAGTCCATCATTGAAGGAAGTTAGGGCAGAAATTCAAGAGGCAGAAAATAAAGCAGAAGCCATAAAGACATGTTTTTTGTTTTTTTTTTTACTGGGCTGCTCCCCATGGCTTGTTCAGTTTAGTTTCTTATACAACTTAGGACCATCTGCCTAAGAGTGGCACTTCCTATAATTAGTGAGTCCCTTCCACACCAGTCATCAACTATCAATAAAGAAAATGCCTTACATATTTGCTTGCAGTCCAACCCAGTGGGGGTATTTTTCTCAATTAAGGTTCATTCTTCTTGAATGAATCTAGCTTGTGTCAAGCTGAAAAAAACCAACTCAGCACAATTACCCACTTGCCAACCTGACCTACAAACACATCACTATTCAGTGCTAACCTTGCTGCTTTACATGGCCTAGCTCAAGGCACAGTTCTGCACTGGCCCAATCTAAGGAAGGCTTGACTATCGTATCAGACACAGAAGCAAAGAAAATATTCCACCTGTCAAGGTTAAATTACAAAACCAAAAACAACATGAATGGCTAAAACAGTAAATTTCCCATCAAACCCACTAGTCCTATAGGAGAACCAAGAACGCAGAATTTAGAAAAACAATCATAAACTTTATCAAATAACTTAAAGATGAGATGAAAAAAAAAAAAACATTTCACTGAACTCCATGTAACTAAAAATAAGTGCTTGAGTAATGTGTCCAAGAACAGATAACTACACAACCAAGTGAGTGAATGGAGATACACCAGGATTTAAAGACTGAGTTTAATATAAAGAAACACTGAAAGGAAACAAAAGCCAAAATGAAGATGAAATTGAAAAATATGAATATGCCAATTAGAAAATCCTGAGGGGGGGGGAATCTCTCTGTAGAATGAATCAAGCAGGAAACAAAATGTCAGGGCTTGAATATAAAGTAGATGCTTACTTCTTTCTGCATGTGTCACATGAGGCTTGATCAATGCTAACGTCATCTGAGGAGGGAAGAAATGCTCTATTTCCTTCTCAGCTGCTGCTTTTGAACTACTCCCATAGAACTGATTGATAGGAAATTTTTCTGAAGCAAACTGTACACATAAACTTGGGAAAGAAAAAGAGCTAAATTAAAAATTGAATGTATTATAGCACGCTAATGTAATATGTCACTTTAAGAAAAAAATCAAGCAACAGTACCCATTCCAGATTGAAGTACTGTACAAAAGGAAGTAATTAGCAGATGACTGGATACACTATGTCTTTTCAGGGAGGTAGTAGATATTAGGGAGAAAATAGGTAAACATTTAAATCCCATGTTAGCTATGTGACATCACTTGGTAAGATTAAAGTTCTCTATAAAGTGGTGTTAAGGCTAATCCTGATTTTTCTCATCCACATTTCAAAACTCTTATGATCAATTAAAGATGTTGCACAACTTTTAAAGATGTCACAACTTTTCTCTGGGTAATTTGTCATAAATAGTGGTTATGGTGGATATTTCTTCCAGTAAGTAAAGATGAGAGGGCCAAGTCAAGCATCCCATCTTTTCTTGCAAAATTATGGCCATCTTCAAGCTGCTATGACCAGTCCTCCCCAATAAATAGTCAGTTATTCCACCAGGAACAGGAGCTTTCCCAAGAAGCTGTCTCAAACTAAAATTGTATTTCCTGTATCTTAGAATTCAAAAGAAACTAAACCGTATTGCATGGAAAAGGGTGAAAAGCTATAGTGTAAGCCATACCTCTCTGGATTAGATGCATAAGCTTCCTCAATAGATTTTGGCCCAATTAACTCTTTCCAATATTCCACACCGTTTTCCCTCAGCAGAACAAGGACATAAGAGTTATTGCTGTTAGAAAAAAACAAAACCAGTCCTACTTAGAAGGGGGAGCAAATAATCAAGGGAGGTAGATAATGGGAGGGATTTGGGAGGGAGAAGGGGGGGCGAGAAGGGGTGCAGGATCAGGTATAGGAGGAGATAAGGGAGAGGTACAGAGGGTCAGGAAATTGAACAGAGATGTGTAACAATGGAGGATGGGAAACTGGCGGTAACAACCAGAAAGTCCCAGATTCCAGGAGAGCAAGAGGCTCACAGGACCCAATGGGGATCACATTATCTGAAATACCCAACAAAGGGGAGAGAGAACCTGTAGAGACCATATCCAGAAGTTAGGCATGTCCCTGGGTTGAGGGATGGGGCCACCCACCCATCTCCAAAATTTTAACCCAGAATTGCTCCTGTCTAAAGTAAATACAGGAACAAAAAGTGGAGCAGAGACTGAAAGAAAGGCCATCCAGAGACTGCCCCACCTGGGGATCCATCCCACATGCAGACACCAAACCCAGACACTATTGCTGATGCCAAGAAGTGCTTGGTGACAGGAGCCTGATATAGTTGGCTCCTGAAAGGCTCTGCCAGAGCCTAACCAATACAGATGTTGATGCTCACAGCTAACCATCAGACTAAGCATGTCAAATAATCTATAAGAAGTCCAATAATACTATATGTCAGCATCTACTCAAGAACATACGCAGATGGGTCGAGAAGAAGGATGAGAGGAAAGGATGGGACCACAGTTCCTTAGAGTGGTTTCTTCCAGGCTTCCATACTCTGGTTGGTTTATGCAACCTTGCTGTATTTACCTCAGCTGTCTACAGCTTACTCCTCCAGATATCAGGCGGTTTTCTAGGGTCTCATTTCTTTCCTAAGACATGTGATATGGAAAGATCATCAAAGCTCCCCAAACAGGATTCAGACTGCCCAAAGGGTCAGACAGTTCTCTGCTTGGACTTGGTGATACTGCTCACTCTGGAATGTTGCATCCTTCTTTACTGGAAACATATGTGTCCACATCCATGGGACCTATTATTTGTTCTGATAATACTCCATAAAGGGAGAGGAACAGATATTTGAGCAGAGAATAAGGAAAGTAACAAGACTGAAATAGACATAGACCAAGAACTTGTTTATAGAATTTGTAAGTTTTCCAATCTAATTTTAAAAAAAAAAAGCTTAAGAAAAGGTTGAAATGAGCAGACTATAATCACAACTCATTCTAATCCTGAACACTGCTTTACCTGCACATGTATCCTATAAGATTATCAAAATAATCTTCATTCTCATAGATCTTGCACACCATTCTTGCATCTTCCTCTGATAATACTGTTTGCCTCTGCATCAGTATGGTGAACCCTTCCTTGTAAATAATGTTCAACACGTCATCTAAACACAAACAGTTATAGCAAAGTAAGTTCCAAACTTGCAGATTTCTAGCTATAAACACAATGCATGGCCCAGCATTCTGAAAGGTTTCTTATGTGTCTAACTCTCTTGTGAAATGTAAAAGCTCAGGGAAACAACTTCTTAGGTTTCAAGATGAATGACACTTCTTAATAGATCAAATATAATGTTGCTTCAGTTCTTCTGACCACACAATAATTACTCACAAACTCTTATACAAAGTAGCTCAGGAAATAATTTCTTTTGCTGCACATACACTGTATCTTTGCAGGTATGTGATGGTTTGGTTGGAAATGGTCCCCATAGGCCCCATCTTTAAATGCTTGCTTCCAAGTTGGAGAAATTGTTTGTGAAGATTAGGAGGTATGGAGGTGTTGGAGGAGGTGCGTCACTGGGGGTGGGCTTTGAAGTTTCAGAAGCTCATGCCATTGCTAGTTATCTCTTTCTCTACCTCCAGCTTTTGGATCAGATGAAAGCTCTCAAATATTTCTCGGGCACCATACCTGCCTGACTGCTGCCATGCTTCTTACCATGATGATCATGAATTCACCCTCTGAAACACTAAGCAAGCACCCAACTAAATACTTGATTTTATGCGTTGCCTTGGTTATAGTGTCTTTCCACAGCAATAAAAAATAAACTAAGATAAGATAGTTACATAAATATTTAACCAATCCAAGTATAAATCTTTATAAATAGCAGGCTATTATTTGACTTACTTATTTGGGAGAAACAAGTTGACTGAATAAGTATTTCTCCATTTCCTTCTAACTAGTCTGCTTTTCTCAGTTGGAGAGCAGAAGATAAAGTGTCTTCCCTTTTTTCTGAGTATGTAAATGAACCCAGCTGTGTTATATGCCTATAAAAATATGCTGAGATATTTCTGAAAGAGCTTCCTAGGAAAATCTCCCTGCTTTTCACTGGCTTTCTGCTTTTAAAAGTTAAGAACATGATGCTGGAGTCTATAGACATCACTGGAAAAATCAAAAATACAAATCTTAACCCAGAACCCAGCAGCATTATGCATGGTTGGTAATTTTGTCCAATCATCTGGCTCAGAGAGTATAAACTAAGGGAAGCATACACAAGGACAATCAACCACCACTCTTCTGGTAAGTGCAGTTTCATTAGCTGCAACAGCTAATGGCTTCCCCTCTGCTTTGTTCACAAGTCAATATAAGAAGCTATGACTGTCAATTGCCTAAGAAGCAAATGTCATTTGTTACTAGACTGTAAAGTCATTGCTAAACAAACCAAGCTGCAAATATGCAGCTTAGCCCACAGTCTTTATTCTTACCTAACAATTGTTTGTCATACTCTAGGTTAGTAGATTTATTATCTGTCCATCATGGGAGAGATAATATATCAGATGTATTTGCTTTGCCTTGATAAGAGCCTTATGCTTAATGTGAATAAGAAAAACAAATACAGAAGTTACTATCTTTCTTACACAGAAACTAAAAATAGGAGAGAGGAGCTAGTAACAAACCAAACATGGAAAGATTCTAAATAGATGTATCTGTACTAAAACAGCAACATCCTCAAAACATCTTGATATTTGCTGAGGGCATGCTTTGAAGTAAATCATTTGACTCTGTCTAAAAATATAAGTCAATAAGAAATACGAAAGAATATATCATATATATATATATATATATATATAGAGAGAGAGAGAGAGAGAGAGAGAGAAAGAGAGAGAAAGAGAGAGAGAGAGAAAGAATGAGAAAGAGAGAGAAACTGAATAGAGGTGCATTATATTTTTTTTGAAATGAGAATAATGAATAAGATAATTTTACTTGTGTGTGTATGTGCAAGCATGCATGTTCAAGCATGTTCATATGTGTGTGTGACTATATGTGCACATGTCTGTAGTGGCTGAAGGTCAAACTTGGGCGCTGTTCCTCAAGAGCTGTCCACATTGTTTTTGAGACAAGATGTCTCACTGGGACTGGGACCTCACCAAGTAGGCTAAAGCTGGCTGACCAGTGAGCCCCAGAGATCCATCTATCTCTATTTTTCTAGTGCTGAGATTTCAATAATGGACCTGACTTTTTCTATAGGTAATTGGATCAGAAGTCTTTTTTCTTGCACAGCAAGCTAACACCCCAACCCCAAAAATATCAATGTTGCCTAAATTAAATAATCTACACAGGCTTTAATTTAGAGTTTCTTGAAGTGGTTCAGAACAATAAAATACCAAAATATAATAGAACTTTATTGAAAAGAAGTGTGATGGGTTGCCACTATCAATTGTCAATAATATAAACCTAAAAATGATCCAAAACTGAGACTAGAATCAAACCAACGACCAGTAGATTAGCATGCCTGAGAAGAAGTTCAAATATTTCCCCTTTATCATCATCCCAGCAGCTTCAGGCAGTACTAAGGTACCTGAACCATGACAGTAATCTGTTATTTTTGTAGCTTCTATTAAAATTCATAAAGGAAATAAAACTGATTTTGTTTAAGCAAAAAGCTTTCATAAATTCTTCAAAGGGTTGAGGTTTCTGGCACTGACTGGGGTGTACTTGTTTTCTTTATAAAAATGGAAAGAATGTCTCCGTTGTCCAGTAATGGGAGACTGGTGCTCATGTGAAGTGCAAACCAAGGCATCTGTCATGACTTTGGCCATGTAGAGAACAAGTATGACCAGGAGTTCTGGTAGAATGTATATGGAAAGATTAAGGAGTGAGGAGGTCGAGAAGCCTTCAGAGATGCAGGAGAACAGAGATATGAGGTACTGGCTAAGGGTACTAAGATCCAGTGGAGGCTTTTGGGTTAATTTGTGTATAATTAGATTATGATTATTACCATATTGGAGTATATCTCTGTGGTAATAGAAAACTTTAGCCTTGGGAGAGAAAGTGATATTGAAAGAAAATAAGGGGTGTCTCTGCAGGTGGAGAAGTCCTTGCACAGCAGAGGTGAAAAACGTGGAATTATAGGATTGCAGTCAATCAATCAATCAGAAAATATAGGGCTAGATAAATAAATCCATAGGATAATGCTTAATTTTATTTTTAAGTAAGATAATGGGATGTCCCAAATAAATTGTAAATGGTCATGGAGATAAATTATAGCATGCACAAGGTCCTAGGTTTACTTCCCAACACCACAAATAGTAATAACAACAACTACAATGCTAAAAGGCAACATATCTCAATAGGCACTCTAAATATTCCTCAAGAGTGAGACATGACAACAATAAACTTCCAAAAAGCAATGTGGCAATACATATAATGGTCCTTATAAATGGTCGCTTAGACACGATAATCTTTCACTTCTATGATTGGATTATAAATATAGCAAATGATACTTAAACATTCATTATCACATTAATTCTCAAAAAATGGAAACAATATAATGGTATACAAGAGCTTGAAGAGCTAGAGAGAAGACTTATCTGGTAAAGTGCTTCCTTTGCAAGCATGAGTACCAGAGTTAAATTCCTAGGACACATAGTAAAGTTCAAGGATTATGATCTCAGCACTGGGAAGTAGAAACAGATGGATCCCAGAGTTCACTGGTCAGAGTTCCTAGCCTTCTGCTCAATTTACAGAATGGTGGGAGACCCTGTCTCACAAATAAAGGTAGATGGTGCCTGAGGAAGAACAGCTAACAGCTGAGGTTGTTCTCTGCGAAACACACACATACACACACACACACTCATGCATGTGTATACGTGTATACACAAATTGCACCTGCATGCATAGGTGTGCAGGTAATCACACACACATACACATCAAAGAACATGAACTACAAAGACTTTTATGATGCGTTAATATAAATATTTTGTTTTAAAAGAATAAAGACACAAGTCTTTACATTTTACATTGTAATATTAAACTGAAAAGGAATATATCTCTCTTTCCCCCTTCTCTCAGTCTGTATCTGTAAATACTAAAAGTAAGTTTTCAAATTGCTTGTGAAATTTTATATAAACTATAATTTCTTTTAAATTTGTTCTTTTCCAAATGTTATTAAATGGTTAGTATTGTTTATATAAGGCCATTTTAATATGAATTTTCAAACAGTCTTGAAATTTTTTTAGTACAGAAAGTGTGTTTTTAACTGTGTTAAGTTGCTGAAGTGTATTGGGGAAGTGCAGAGTAGGATCCTCTGGATAATCATATCAGAGTCATACATGCTAACTGATTTTTAAAATAATTGAATAGTGGAGTTTTTCTGATTAGGAAAGTATCAACTACTGTTGATGATGTGGAGAAGACCCTGGAACTCTTACTGGAAATGTAAACTAATATAGTCATCCTGAGAAGGGGTTCCAAGTGATAGATAGATGGCTCAATAGTTAAGAAACGTGCTACTCTTGTAGAAGCCCTGGATTCACTTCCCAGAGCAAACATTGGGCCGTTCACAACTATCTGTAACTTCACCTCTGGAGGACTACTACATCTATGGCCTTCTCTGCCATATTCACTCATATGCACAAACCCATACAAAGACATAGATAACATAAACATAATTAAAACAAAATTGCAAAGTACTACTTTATGATCCAGAATTCTATTCCTGGGTATATATCCAGGAGAAAGGAAATCAGCTTGCCAGAGACAAGCATACTCTTGTGTTATTATAGCACTGTTTACAAGAGCCAAGAAATGAAAACACCTGTCCATAAAATGTTGGATGAGCAAAAAGATGCAGCACCCACACCATGGCATAATACTTACTGATTAAAAGAATAAAAGTGTGTCATTTGCCAGAGTGTGTATGGAGGGAGAGATTGTTATGTTAAGCAAAACAAGCCAATCATGGAAAAACAAATACTAAAGAATCTCATTTGAATGTGGTATCTTATATGGCTAGTTGACCATTCAGAAACTGAAAGGAGAATAGTGACTTCTAGAGGCCAGGGAAAATAGTGGGAAAGGTGGTTCAGGAAAGCTTCACTAAGTTGTAGTTAGGACTGAGAAGTCCAGGTGAAAGACTTCATGGTGGGGCATGAAATCTGGGTTAGAGCCCGAGATCCTGGTGGAAAACCTCAGATCGAGATTACACAAAGTTTCCAGGCATAAGACCTGGACCAATGGATCCAAGTACAGTAGAGTGGAACAGAGGCATCAGTGAGCAAAGATAGAGAAACTGAAATTCATGACCTCAGATAATTGCAGTTTTCTATGACCTCTCTAAGAAAGATCATAATAGAACAGACTTAGATAAGAAGACTGAGAGGTATAATGCTAAATTATACGCAATAGATCAGAAATTGAAGGATCTTTAAAGTCAGAATAAAGAATTTTCCCATGGAATTTAATCTAACCCCTATGGTGCCACATTATGTCAAGATTGCAGGATGACAGTCTAGACCTATTAGAAAGCCTACAATAATTTTTCCAGCTACCTAAAGACAATTACCTCCAGCCAAGAGAAACTTACAAAGTTATGATGAATTTAGATAGCAGCCCATAGAAATGATAGATCTAGAGAGATGAAAAAAAAAATGGTAGCATACTGCATGCACTCACCTTATGTGAAACAAGTACTTAATAACTGGGCCACGCAAAAATCATATGATTCAAAAGACTGGAAAGACTTAATACCAGCTCTTTTAGAAGCTGTCCCTCTAATACAGTGGCTGACCTGATAGAGAGAGGAGGTTTCAGCTATGAACAAAGTAATAGGACTAGGCGCAGTAACATATGAAGGCTAAGTTGCAGGGAAGGTTAGTAAGGTAATTTGTGAATACAGATTATGTTTAACAGTGCTGCCTTAGAGCAAAGTCATACAGTAGTGTTAAATACTTGAGACAAGCTTGAACAACAAGGAAAACAATTTGAATCATTTACCAAGGTAACTCAGGGCTCAGAGGAATCTTTTACTGACTTTTTACAAAGATTAACTTTGGCTGTAAATAGAACCATATCAGATCCTGATACAAGAGAAGAGAATTATTGAGTTTTTAGCTTTTGAGAATACTAATGCTGAGTGTAAAAAGGCTATTAGACTTTTAAAGGCCAGATTTGCACCTATTTATGAATGGATTAAAATTACTGCAGATGTTGTATCTAATGCTTATAATTCAGTTCGAATTGGATGGTTTCTTAGTCAGAGATCCCATTCCTACACAAACATCATGACCAAGATGCACTTTGGGGAGGAAAGAGTTTATTCGGCTTATGCTTCCAATTGCTGTTCATCACAAAAGGAAGTCAGGACTGGAACTCAGGCAGGTCAAGGAGCAGGAGCTGATGCAGAGGCCATGGAGGAATGTTTCTTACTGGCTTGCTTCTCCTGGCTTGCTCAGCCTGCTTTCTTATAGAACCCAAGACTACCAGCCCACAGATGGTACCACTCACAAGGGGCCCTTCCCCCTTGATCACTAATTGAGAAAATGCCTTACCGCTGAATCTCATGGAGGCATTTCCTCACCTGAAACTCCTTTCTCTGTGATAACTTCAGCTTGTGTCAAGTTTACACACAAAACTAGCCAGTACAGATGGGCAATTATAAAAAGTATGAGAGCACAGAAAGTCCAATGCGTTATCTGTGAAAGACCAAGTCATTTTCTAAAGGACTGTAGACAAACAGTTCTTAAGGATAAATTTTTCTCTAATGTTAATCTAGGGAGAAAGCTTCCTGGGATATGTAAAAGATATGGAAGGCGCAAACATGGGGCTTATGAATGCAGATCATTCAGAAATTTATCAGACAATTCAGACAATCAGGAAATGGCTGAGGGGCTTTGCTAGGGCCTCACCAAAAATACCATAAACCATTCATACCATATAAGCCAAGGAGAGATTGTTCTAGAGAGCAACTAGAAAAATTGATGCCTGATATAACAGACAGTGCTGCTCTAAGCTTAACTATTCTGATGGATAGAATAGGGGATGCTAAAGATACCAGGAAACAGATACTTTGGCAGACTGATAAAGGTATTGAAATATATTGTCAAAAACAGTTACAGACCATCCAGGTTGTCCACAACAGAAGTTGGCTTTCCAAATTTATAAAGGGGACCACTACTGACAAATACCAACTACTCTACCACTGAAATGGTTAACTAACAAGCCTCTTTGGGTATATTCATCAAAAGACCCTAAAATAGCTGGCTCCAGAGCAGCTGGTAGCTTAATATATAGAAGAGTATACCAGCCCGTGGAGTTCTCCTATATTTGTCATTAAGGATGTGTTTAATTTTTCACAGTTTGTAAAAATAAAGTATGCACATTATACAATTGATACCTCTTCAGGATTCCAATTGGCTTCTTGCCTTGAGTTCTGAAAAAGCTGATTCTGTAATTACATATTTATTAGAAGCGACATCTATTAACAATACCTCTACAGATTAAAACTGATAATGTTCTCTGGCATATGCATCTAGTAAAAGGCAATATTTAAACATTATAACATAAAACACATTATAGGCATACCTCATAATCCGACAGGTCAAACAATTGTGGAAGAATCTCACTGCACTTTAAAGGAAATGCTTATAAAACAGAAGGGGGCTTTAAGATCTTCCAGAGGCAGATCACATAATTCTATATTAACTATAAATTTTTTAAATTTCATTTAGACAGGTAGCACACTGCTGAAAAACACTGAATTTTAGAAAGGACCTCTGAATAAAATCATCCTATATACTTTAAGGCTGTGTTAACCTCATGATGGAAGTCAGGAAATGTGTTGCATTGAGGAAGAGGATATGTTTATATTTCTACAGAAATAGAAAGCTGTAGGTTTCTTCAATGTTAATAAAGATCATATTTGACCCAAGGAGACCTCCTGAAAATGTTGGCTGCTGACATGGAAAGTTAGGAGGAAAGCAACAAAACAGGTAGCACAAATGTTGATCCCACTATGTAAGAACACCTTGGGAGGTCTGCACCAGAAGCTGATCCTGTGTCACAGCACTCCATACCCAAATACCACCAGAAGAAAGCTGGTCTCCCAGCGGTGCAGACATGCCTGTGGTAAGACCACCTCTTCTGTTTAGAGGGACCAGCCAGAGCCCTCAGGACACAGGAACCGAGGAGCAGCCTGAGACCAGATCTTTCTGGTTTCTGACTGTGCCCAGAGCTGATTCTGTGACACAGTGCACCATGCTCAAATTCCTCCAGGAGAGAACTGGTCTCCCAGGGGTACTGACATACAGGCTTGCAGGAGGGACAAGCCACAGTCAGAGATGGCAAGATCAGCTAACACCAGAGATAACCTGATGGAGAGAGGCAAGGGCAAGAACATAAGCAACAGAAACCAAGGATACTTGACATCATCAGAACCCAGCTCTCCCACCACAGCGAGCTCTGGATACTCCAACACACCAGAAAAGCAAGACTGATTTAAAATTACATCTCGTGATGATGATAGTGGACTTTAAGAAGGACATAAATAATTCCCTTAAAGAAATACAGGGGAACACTGGTAAACAGCTAGAAGCCCTTAAAGAGAAAATACAAAAATCCCTTAAAGAATTTCAGGAAAACACAACCAAACAGGTGAAGGAATTGAAAAAAACCATCCAGGATCTAAAAAAGAAAATAGAAACAATAAAGAAATCACAAAGGGAGACAGCTCTGGAGATTGAAAACCCAGGAAACAGATCAGGAGTCATAGATGCAAGCATCAACAACAGAATACAAGAGATAGAAGAGTGAATCTCAGGTGCAGAAGATACCATAGAAAACATTGACACAGCAGTCAAAGAAAATGCAAAATGCAAAAATTTCCTAACCCAAAACATCCAGGTAATCCAGGACACAATGAGAAGACCACATCTAAGAATAGGTATAGAAGAGAGTGAAGATTCCCAACTTAAAGGGCCAGTAAATATCTTCAACAAAATTATAAAAGAAAACTTCCCTAACCTAAAAAAAGAGATGAACATAAACATTCAAGAAGCCTAAAGAACTCCAAATAGATTGGACCAGAACAGAAATTCCTCTCATCACATAATAGTCAAAACACCAAATGCACAAAACAAAGAAAGAATATTAAAAGTAGTAACAGAAAAAGGTCAGGTAACATAAAGGCAGACCTATTAGAATTACACCAGACTTCTCACCAGAGACTATGAAAGCTAGAAGATCCTGGGCAGATGTCATACAGACACTAAAAAAACCAAAAATGCCAGCCCAGGCTACTATACCCAGCAAAACTCTCAATTACCATAGATGGAGAAACCAAGATATTCCATGACAAAACCAAATTTACACAATATCTTTCCACAAATACATCCCTACAAAGGATAATAGATGGAAAATGCCAGCACAAGGAGGGAAACTCCAACTTAGAAAAAACAAGTAAGTTATCTTCTTTCAACAAACCCAAAAGAAGAGAGCTGCACTAACATAAAACTAACTTCAAAACTAACAGGAAGCAGCAAACACTATTCCTTATTATCTCTTAACATCAAAGGACTCAATTCCCCAATAAAAACACATAGACTAACAGACTGGATAGGTCTGTGGCTCCAGTTAGAGATCACAATAGATAGATGATATAATAGGATGACTGCTCTAGGCAGAAAGCTTAACAAGTAAAATCTACCTGCTTCCTATAGGCAGATATTAGTGAAAGTTTGAATTAATTGCTTTAAAGTTGGTATAGAGATATAATGCTCTAATAAGCCTTATAAGATACTCATATTTTTTCTAATGTGGGCTCCACAGGAATTTTGGGGTAAAATCTTGGTTTGACAAGCTGCATGTTTATAAGCAGGTATAGATAGAAGTGTGAATCAATTGTTTTAAAGATGGTATCTTAAGGTCTGCAGGATAACAAACTCATATTCTTTGAATGTGGGCTCCACATAAATTTTTGGTTGATTATCCTGACATGACAGATCAGGAAAAAGGTCTGAGAATAGATTTTTACAATAAGCAAAAGGTTTTTTAGGATAACAGAGAGACTGTATGAAAACAATTGTTTTAGGGAAGAATTGAGATCCTGAAGGATAACTCATATTCTTTTAATGTGGGCTCCATGGGACTTTTGGGTTAATTTCCTGGCAGGACAAAATAGAAAAAGCCTAAGAATATGTACATATAGTATTTCAGTTTACTTCATTTGTTTTAGATTGTTTTAATTTTCAAAATAGGTATGATTTTGAGTTTTGTGGTTGCATTATTCCTCTGGAGAGAGGTCAAAATAAAGGTTTTTCTGGTTACTGGTCCAAGGATATGTTGATTTTAGAGAAAAGTTTTGTTTTTGTTTTTTTAATTAGGTGCTTAGTGTCTATACACCTTCCAGAGTTATATGGATCAGATATGACAAAGGGAGACCCCCCAAAGGACTAGATTCTAGAGAATAAAACCAAAAAGGTTTTCTTGATAATACTAAAACTTTGTTTTGAGATTTGCATATTACAGAATATACAGCCTTGGTGAGTCTCATCATCAGATATGCTGAACTGACCTGCTTTGAACTCCTGATCTCTTGGACTTTCAGCCAGATCCAGTCAGGACACAGACACCAGAGACCAAAACAATCATTGGTGTGGCCTTCTTAAGGCCAACAAACTCCCCCATTTTCCCTACCCTCCCCCCTTCAAAAATATCTCAATGCCCATATTCAGCTTGAAGAAGTTATGAAGAGTCATCGCCCCAGTTCTGGACTTGGGGGTCTGGAGGTGGTTATTTTAGTTGTCTTTCTGGGGAATGATGAAGTGGTCATAATTAGAACAGGGAGGAAATAGCTAGAATTGACTGTGTAGCCACAATCCCCTTTGGTAGAAATCTTTACAATAGTTACTAAGTTGAAGTCATAATTTCTTATTTTGGTACAGAATTTATTTTGATGCAAAATCAAGTTTTCATTGGTATAAATTTCTTCTATTGATACAAAAATTTTAAAAGTACAAGGCTTGGACCCAGTCCTTCTACGACGTCATTGCAAACTGATCTGAGATGTTTAAGCCTGTGAGTTAAGGGCCAAATAGCAAATTCATGGTTCTGAGTTTATTGTTAGGGTATTTTCAGATAATTAATTCAAAATAGCTGAGAATAGTTAGTGAACAACAGTCCAAATTACTTCATATAGATAACTGGTTTTCAAAAACATCAGAAATCCACAGAATGTGACATTTAATGCTATTTATTCACTTGTTGTTGAGACATATCCGCTCCTAGCAGCTCCCCATTCGTGGATTCAAAGTGACTCTACCTCCAGGTAAGGTAGTACATTGTGGCTAGATGGCCACTGGGCTGAAATTGCCTATCTCTCCTGCAGACCTGTACCATTCTTGAAGACACAAGTTACAGTTTAGGACAGCTTAGTTCTGCCAAGACAGAATAAGCTAGTCCTTAATAATTCCTGTTTTTCAAGGTCTGTTAGATTGTCCAGGGCCAGAAGACTGAAGAGTGATGCTCCAACTTCCTGACTGACTAGAGCTGTATGGGTAGGCAGCTGTCTCTACAACTAGTCTCAGTTCTGGAAGCTGAGTTAGGCTTCTTATATTTTCAGATAATGTTGCTCGTTCTCATATTTCTGATGGGGTTGAAAGACTATTTATAGCATACAAGCTAAACAAGAACATAACTATGGATTTATAAGTTTTAAAGTTAGGATAGATGACAGAATGTTTTATTTTAACTTTCAAAGATGAAGGACTGGATGTTAGGTGTATCTTATACTTTATAAATTACAAAATGGTAAAAATAAAAAAGAAAGAAAGAAAGAAAGAAAGAAAGAAAGAAAGAAAGAAAATAATAATAGCTTGGGAGACTGGCTGAGACATGGATGTCTCTGCAGCAGCCCAAGCATTGTTTTGGCCACCTGGTCCCCATGGCTTATTATTATCATGCCATTCTTTCATATGACATAGATGGAAATTTAAAATATATTATTAAAGTTCAATTATGCAGTCCAAACAGACTTATAAAGATTGACAGATGCCTTTCACATGCTCAAACATAGAGCAGAGAACCATCTTTAGGTGATTTGTGCACACTGCACATTCCATACATGTGTTAATGCAGAGATGTCCCTACCTTTAACAGTTTGTGTGAGGACCAGATAGAAATGAAGACAAAGCAACTAGCCCTTGGTGATCCAGACTCACAGATCATCTCAACTGCTGTTTCCTCAAAAATTGTATCCAGGACAGCCTCAAAATGGTTTTCACCAAGGTGGCTTAGCCTTACAGACTGCCTCAACTAGGCCTGCACATTCTGGACAGCAAAGCAAATACCAGCTCTCCCAGGACATGGCCAGCAATTTTCTTAGAATCCCTTAAGATGTTATCAACCCTAGACAGTAGAAAGCATTCTAAATAACACAACACCTTCATTCCCAAGAGGTAGGATGTCTGGTTATTGGTCATTCTGTGGGTTATAAATGTTTGCTGTCATTTAGGGGGGCTTGGTTGCAAGTTGTTACTGGTCATGCTCAGGGAAAAAGAGAAAAAAAGGAGGTTAGATTCAGGAATCTTTTTTCTTTCTTTCTTCCCTCTATCCTTCTTTCTCATCTATCTAGTGTTAGGGGGTGGAAACAAAGGTAAAGGGGGTATAGGAGAAAAGAAAGCTGGATTTTTATGTTTTCTTTTAGACTAAGAAAACAATGATACATATCAAATATTTTAGATTTGTATGGATTTTTGTATAATGATGGAAATTTAAGGTTGTATTTGCTACAAAATACTATATATATGATTCAACTCTTGCTTAAGGTATATGTATATATGCAACTCATTTAGAAATTTATTGTACAGTCCTTGTCTTATAAAAGCTACTACTGTAAACTGTTAGATAATTAAGAAATACAAGTTAGTGGTCAGTCATCTATAAATAATCATATCCTTTATTACGTTCAGAATTATACTTACAGTCATGCTAGGTACTAATCTAGTTGATTGCAGGAATAAGCTTCATATATATGTTTTAAAAGTTAAGAAAACTCAGACAAGTTTGTTTAATTAGATATATTTCAGATAGATGGTCCTCAAACACTTGAGAGATCTGCAGAATTGGCATTTGAGATGTTATAATAATAAAAGGGCTTCAGACACGGAGATGCATTAACTCCTGGCAGCACTCGCAACCTCCTCCAGAGAACATGATTGGCACAGGAGACCCTCCACCTGGAGCTTGCTTTAAATGTGGCAAAGCTGCCTATTGCGCTATAAACTGTCCTTTCCCTTACTGTTGACAGCAAGCGGTCCAAACTGTGCACAAGCAGGACACTAGGAAGTTGATTGCCCCACTTTGCCTAGACAAGGTATGGCAGTCCTGCCAAAGTTCCCACTTCACAAAAACATCTGTCAGATCTTCTGGGCCTGAAGGTGCATGCTCCACTGACACAAAGGCAACTTGGGTGACTGTCCAGGCAGCCAGTAAGTCTCTATTATTTTTTTTTTTTCTTAGATTTGGAAGCTGATTGCTCTGCACTTCTTGTTTACTCAGATAAAATTTATCCTTCTCAGGTTTCTGAAGGAGTTGATGACCAGAGAGTTACAGTTTTTCAGTGTTTCTTGCTACCAGATTTAAAAAAGAAAACCTCAAGAAAGCGATGTTATAAAGGTTAAAAGACATAACAGCTTCAGTTGTAAGGTTCTAACAAGTTTTAGACTTTAAGAAAATGTTTTAAAGTTGGTGATGCAAGTTGTTAAGGTCAGAGGATGTGAAAGCTTAAAGGGTAATAAGCAAATGATTAAAGGGTAATAAGCAAATGATTTAAGGTGTATGAAAGGACTGAAATACTCCAGGTAGATTCTGAAATACTTTCTCCAACTGTCAGGAGCCGGGGCCTCCACGCCATCCTTGGGAATCTGAGACCTTCTGAGAACCAGCTGTGTTTGTACAAGATAAGCTGGAGACATCCGAGCCAGGGCCTTCACGCTGTCCCTGAAGATCTGAGAACTAGTTATGCTTCTGTAAGATAAGCTGTCCTTCCCACCTCCAGGAAATAGATAGACCATAAAACAGTTTGCCGCTAGTTGGTCTGGCCTAATCAAATAACCATGACAACCAGGGGACCATAAGCTTTCTTTCCCCCTCCCCTCTGCATTCATTTTTTCTTTAAAAGCTACATGTGTCTGGAATAAAGTTGAGACCTTGACAAAATTCTGCTTGGTCTCCCTCTTCTCTCTCGCCCATTTTCTTTTCAGGCTCGGTCCTCCTTGCACCCTACGAATAACGGGGTCCCGCTGGACGGGACGTCCAACGTTGCCAAGTACAGATGGAGTAAACATTGTAAATATAATTCTTACCCTGATAGTTCTCCGAATTGTTCTTACTGTAGATGGTATGTTGTTGTTAGGGATAAAGACATTTCTTGAGCTAAAGTGGGGAAATGTTGGGGTGACCTCCAAATATTGTATTTCCTGGCTATGAGTTTCTTGACTTTTCAATTGCTATTTTGGATCTGGCAACACCCAGTTAGCAGGATATGTAAATGTTACTTCCTCAGCTGCCTTTAAAAGAAAGCTGCCAGGGGAAGGTACCTTTTTTCATAATAAAGATCTGGCAGCCAGAGTTCGGACTGGAAGTTTGGGCAGGTGGAGACATGGACAAACACAGAGAGATGCAAATGGAGGGAGGAAGCAGAAGGGAGAGGGGATGGATCTGGAAGGAGGCAGTGAGAACCAAGTGGAGAGATGAAATGGGGGAGAAGTTAGGTTAAGTTAGAAGCTAGCCGAGAGACTTCCCCAGTAAAAAGCAAACAGCTTTAAACTACATAAATGTTTCCATGTCTTAATTAAACCTCAAGCTGGATCCCACAAAGTCACAATAAATTATGCATACATGCTTACAGTTAAATTAAAATGAGGCACTTAAAAATCATGCAGATTCTAAAAGAAAGCAGGAAAGAGGAAAGAGACAATTCTAAATTGATAATGACATTTAATTTAAATGTCATAAGCACAGCAATTAAAAGACAGATGTTGAGACTCGATTTGGTTTTAAGACTATATACTCTGTACTAATTACTGCTGAAGGGACCAAATGATAATAGAAATGATTGACAAGCTCCGGTGGGAAATGTAGAGAAGGGGCTGTGATGTCTCCAAGGAAATAGAGGAGATAAAAAGAAATGGCAAGAAATGATTTTAAACGTTTACATTACTGTGCTTGTCCCCTACCAGCCTTAGTGGCCTTTTCTCAAGATCCCCAGCTTTGTCACTCTCCTCCATACATGACATGGCCATTGCTGCCTCTGAACCAGAGCAGAGTGGTCATCAACACAAGACTTTCATCTGACTAGACCACTAATATCCCCTTGAGGAGCAGAGAAGTCCAATAACGCTCCGGAGGCCTGTGAGGTTCACAGGATGCATGAGAGAACTCTCCTAAAGGGTTTTATATAAGTAGTCAACAAATTCTGGGAGACTACCCTCTCTTGGTATAGCTACACATAAGTTGCTTATTCTATAACTAATGTTAATGAAAACCACTGATGCATCAAGTTAGACTTGGATATAAGCACTTATTCTGTCACTAATTGCTCTATTGGGGACAAAGGGAAATAAGATGCTTAGGAGAAGTCTTACAGTAGAAGTGAATACTTGAGACCTTTGTATCATTTCCTACATGTATACACATAAGAGATAAGAAAATACTAATTATAGAGTGGGGGGGGCAGAGTCTGAGCAGTCTTACTCTGTATCCCATGCTAGCCTTGAACTCATGGTAATCTTCCTGCCTTGAGTTCCAAAATACTGGGATTTCTTGAGTTAGCTACTACACCCAGCTAAAATAGAACAGTGTTTAACAACTTAATACCAGTGGCAGAAATGTTATTTATAAGTAATGTATCTCTGAATATGTTTGTACACAGGGCTCACTGAAACATTCCCACTGATATATGAGATGACTACAGAAAGACTAGATGGCCCTCAGTACAGGAAAACTAAATATATCAAATTATTCCCAAGAAAAAAAAATCAATCATTTTGAAATACCTCCCAAAAATTCTCCAAAACAGGTTTTTACAGGAAACCAACTTATCATAGACTTGCCCAACTTAGGGAAAGGGTGGCGAAATAACTGTAGCCCTCTCTCTCCTTCCTTTCTTACATATGTGAAAGGTTATGTCTAAGAAAGACTTCAAGTTGTTCTGTTCAGGGACTCAGGTCCAATAGAACATTAGCTTTCATTAGAAGGTAATCAAGTGATTCTTCTTCCAGAAAAACATCCATAGAAGCCCACTGCATGCTATGGCTTCCAGTTGAGAAATATAGATATAAACTCCACTTACAGAGTTTTTAGGGAAACCTAACTAAAGGAAACCTAGCTAACTAAAGAAAAGCTGAAGAGCTTGTTTCATGAACAAGTGTTAAACACAGCCCAGCTTCTGACCACATCAACAAAAACACAACTAAAAGCCTGATTGCCTCAGGTTCTACTAGTGAGACAATTTGTCTGGCTTTTCCTAAGAGTGAAGAAAACCAAAGTAGTAGAGAAAGAAGGTGGGGAAATATAAAGAGAAAAAGAATGAGCATCTGAGGTGGACTGATTACCCGTGCACACGTACACACACACACACACACACACACACACACACACACGACTTGAAAGTATCAAAGGATCACCAGAACTGGTAGTTTAGCCACAAGCAAAGATGAGTCAGTGAATAGGTGATAGATTAATAGGAACTCCCCAACTAAAATGTGAGAAAAATGAAGAAACTGAGATAATGTACAAGAACACTTGGACAATTATAAAGAGAAACAAACCTGCGATGGCAGTATCAGACAAAAAGAAAGAACTGGGGGGCTGGGGAAGAAAATTATAATAGCTAAAAATTATTTAATTAATTATGTCAAGCTGGAGAAAATAGAATATGATACATTTCAGAATATTTACACCTATGCATGCTGTCTTCAACCTGTAGAAAAACAAACATAACAAGAAAATATTGAGGAAAGATTCAAAATAACTTACCTACAGAATAGGATAAGAACTACACCAATGTTCCCTCAGACTCTACGCCAGCAAGAAAGGAGAGAGTAAACTTCTTCAAATCATATACCTACCTAGAATCCTGAATCTTGTGGGACTCAAAAGGCATGAAAAGTAAAGGACAAATATAAACATTCTCTGACAACACATAGAAAGCATGTCTCACCAGTAGACCAGACTTGGTGAGAATATTTGAAGAATTCTTTCAGGATGAAGGAAAATATTGTTTTAGAAATTTAAGTACATCTACATTGTGAAGGAGAGGGCATGAGAGAGTAAAGTGACGGTATAATAACAGGATACTTAAGATCCCTCTTTTACTTTTCAGGTTCTTAACTCAGCGTCAGTATTCAGTGTAGTACACTTATGCTGGAGACATGAATTTGCTTTTGAAAGTGAAAGACTGAATACACTGGGAATTGCCTGATATCTGAACTACCCATCAAAAGTAAAGCATTATTTCAAGGCATAAGAATGGCTTGGCAGGTAAGAGCACTCGCTGCTCTTACATAGGACCAGGGTTCAGTTCCCAGCATCCACATGTTGAGTCACAATTGTCTGTAACTCCAGCACCAGAAAGTCTGATACCCTCTTCTGGCCTTCATTGGCACAAGGCATACAGGTTGTGAACAGTCATGGAAGCAAAATTCTCATATACATAAATTACAAATAAATTTAAATTTTAGAAAAATGAGCACAATATTATTTCAAAGTAGACATAGTTTAGCTACCCATAGAGACTTCAGACTTTAAGGAAGTCACTCGAATTTGCTTGACAAAGAATAATTGAAATGTACATTGGTCAACTTGAGTTTCTGTGAGAAAACACCAGTGATTGGGTGGATTTAATAGCAAAATTTGTTTTTTTATAGGTTTAGAAGCTCTTATAGAAGTGCAAGATACAGATGCCAGAACGTTTGATTTCTTCTTAGGTCTCCCTTTCTGACTTAATGATTTGTACAATTTTCCCATGGACTTGTGGGTCATACTTCCTATGATCAGTCTTGTGTGGATGGGATGGGGGGAGCAACTAGCCATGTCTCATAATATCAGAACTGTATTTTCTGTAGAGAGTCATGACATTGGTTCCCATGTAGACTAACCTTTATGATCTCACTTAACACGAACAATTTTCTTAAAGGCCCTGTTACTCTATACAGTCTAACTTTTGAGGTGAGAAGTATTAGTTTCCCACAATACACTAAGAGAAGAAAAAAATCTTTAAATGATCATTTAAAGTAAAAGAAGACAGAAAAAGAGGCATAAGAAGCTAAGAAAAATTGCAAAGAATAAAGACCAATTATAAATGATATGCATTCATCAGTTTTATCTATAATGATTTTATAATAATGTAAATGGTGGTGATATGACCTTTAAGTTGAACTATATTACAATATTTTTCTATAAAATACATTACTGTCAAAATCTTCCAACAAAAACTGAGAGAAAATATTCATAAGCCCCCATATACGAAAGGGACTTAGGTTTAAAATATACAAAAAAGTTCAGAAAGTTTAATAAAAAGAAAACAAAAGCTTGGGATATACGCTAAAGTGGCAGACACCACTCACAAAGGGCTGCAGAGGACATATGAGCTCCCTGGAGATGACCCAGCCATCTTGCTTGGCTGCACTAGGTGGGATCTGGTGAGGAGCAGATGCAGAGACTTAGTCATGTAGAGACTTAGTCCCAGAATTGGCTCTTGCTACTGCTGTGCTTTCTCATGTTTGCCATTGCCACACTCCTCATTTATTTGGCTTAGTGTGAGTGGACACCAGGAGACCCTCACTGCCTGGTGTGATTACTTCCTGTGTAATAGCCTATCCTATTGAGCCAATTTCCTGCAGATCAACACGAAGATCAACTTTCATAAATTAATGCTGCTTAGATGAATTAATGTCTTTATAAAATTCCTGATTTGTTTGAAATAATTTTAGAGAGTTTAAAAAGATGATTTTAGTTGTTTTGCCAGAAAAAGTAATAAAGTGAGAATCGAGAATAGAATGTGCCCCCTCTTCATAGAATAAGAAGGAACACAGCGAGCTTTCATATATTGCATTAAGAAGAGAAACAGAATTAGGACAAATCTGTGATCTAGAAAAATCATGTATTCTATGTCAGGTCCAAGGATGAAGCCACAGGTATGCATTATGATAAAGTGAGCCAGGCCATGAGGTATGCATTATGATAAAGTGAGCCAGGCCATGTGAAACTGTTGCTTTGAACTTATAATGGCCTTAGAGGTTAAAATCATCTTAACTCCCCCTTTGTGTAACATTTTATTGCTGGGGTAATTTTACAGAGGAATTTTATCTAGGAAGGTATAAAAAGGCCAGAGGAAAAAATAAAGTGTAGCTGCTGGGGTTTTGCTCCATCCACCAAATGAATATATGTATGTACAATATGTATACATGTCTGCCTGTGGATACTTATATGTTATCCACATATAAGTATGTAGGTATATGTGTATGTGTATAAATATGCATGTGCACTTGTGAAACTGATGGCTGGGCCTGGCCAAGTGTGTGTGTGCATGATTTTCTTTCTTCCTTTTCTTTCTCGCCAGCCTCTTTAGAGTTAAAAAAAAAAGTTCAGAGTTTCTTGCCAGGCATTTTTTGCAAGGCTCAGATAATTAAGTTTTGTTCTGTCAGCTGTGCTGACACTGTCAATCGCCCACCACTCTCAGCAAGGGGCTGGGGGTTGGTGTCAGCTGCTAAAAGTACAAATCCCAATCACCAACACCATACTTGCTACCTTCTTCAGTGACCTGGATGCTGGGCAGGCCTCAGCATTAAGGCACTAAAGATCGTATAAAATGATTAAAATAGAGCATATTTTTTTGTTATTTGAAATATTCTGCATGTCATTGGGTCAGACATATTTGATATCTTCTCCTGTAGCCAACATCAAAAGATCTAAAGAGACACACCATAAAGGAAGATATAAGCATCATTAATATGTGTCAAAAAAAATGCTGAGCACATCATGGGGAACCTCAAATAAGGGCATCAATAAGGTATCATTGTGCATCCACTGGTCAGATGAAAACTGACAATGCAAAGACTGACAGTGATGCAGACCAAGGAGAGTTCTTACTTGGTGATTGTAGAATAGAAAACAGTACCCCTACATTGAAGTGCACTCTGTATGTTTCTTGCACAGCTAAACACAACTTTACACATGATCCAGGAATCACATTCCCAGCTATTTACCTAGTTAAACTGAAAGCTTATATCAATACAGGAACCTCTTTAATGTCTATGGTAGTTCATTCATGAAAATGAAAGAAACTGAAACTGGGCAAAATGTCCTTCAATAAATCACCTGATGAACTTCATTGCACTCTTATAATGGAATATTATTCAGCAATAAAAAGTAATGCTCTATGAAACTTCAAAGACATGAGGAATCCTAATGGGTATTGATAAATGGAAGAAGTCAGTCTGAAAGGGCCACATGCTGTGCGATTTCAATGGCATCATTCTGGAAAGACAAGCTAAAAGGACAGCAAAGAGCTCAGATCTGGCAGGGCATGTACAACAAAGGGAAGCATAGGGACTTGCAGGCCTGAGAGTCCATGCTGACCTAATCTGCAATACAATAAACCATGTCGTGCAATTGTCTCAACACCTAGACCGTTCAAACCCAGGAATGAACTTAGATAAAAACTATGAACTTTCATTTGGGTATAGCAGTAATATTATACTATTAATCACAATATATTACAATAACCCAAGATCATTACAAGAAAACGGGGCAGGAATCCAGCTCTGCACATGAGACCTAGGAGTTCAGTCACTCATTTGATAAAAATGTACTAAAGCAAAAAGTCTATTAATTTTTTAGAAACCAACATATTCATTATAGAAAACCAAAAGTACAAAATACAAAGGGGGGGGGGACCTCCAAGGCCAGGGTGATTTTCCTAACAAATCTCAGAAAGCATTTAGGAAACATTTCAAGTGATTAACATGCTACCTCTTCCATAAAACAGGGGAGGAAAGACTATTTTTTCCTTGTTTTATGAATCCTGCATTATTTTGACACCCAAACCAGATGATTATAAAAGAAAGTACAAACACTCTTCAAAAATTAAAGCAAGCCACCATATTATCAAATACAGAAAAATATGTAATTGCTGTAGACAAAGAATAAATTGTTTACAAAGTGACAACACTCATTTACAATAAGACAGACTTAATCCCCAGCAGTGCAAATTCGAACAAAGGTATAAGCATTAACAACAACAAAGACAAATTGCCTTAAGCCTTGCTATACAGGGAAATTTCCTTAACCTGAGAAAGTGCATCAATAGTTAACTTTGCACCTAATGTTACAAAAATCGAACTTTTTGCTTTAAGACATGGCGTGTCACTATTGTACAACATCAGCTCAGCATCACAAAGACATGTCAGCTTGTCTAAGGAGAAAAAACAAAAGAAATCAAGGCACAGAGATGGAAAGTGAGAGTCTGTATATCTCCCTAGGCAGATGACATGCACTAGCAATGGTTCTCAGTCCTATTCAGGGGACTTGACAATCAATGTCTAGAGGCACTGGTGGTTGTTACACTTTAGTTTGGGAGGGATCCTCCTGACATCTAGTGGTGAAGAGTGATGGTAAG
>JADRCH010000130.1:1361012-1374966 GCA_019843965.1 Rhynchomys soricoides | reverse complement strand
ACACATACACAAAATACTCTGACACAAATATTATGGGATACATGCTAACAGAGTTCAAAGGTCAGTTTGTGACGTCAGCGCCCCACTCTCAATTTCCGATTCCTCATCCAAACTGAAAATCAACGATGTAAACATAAAGTAAACATATATAACAGACAGATACAGAATATTCTAATTAAAGATACAAAACACATTATTTTCAGCAATTCATGGAACTGTATCTAATAGAATGCATTCTAGGCCATAAGTCAAAACTTATCAAACATTAAAAAAGCAGCTCTCTGTATTCTATCTGAGTATGGTCCCATTAAAATAAAAACACCCTGAAATGTTAGTGAGTCACTGAAAGAACCAAACAAGGAATTTAAAAGTCTCTGGAAACTAATGATGATCAAAGCAGAATGTACCAACTCCTGTGGGATATAGCTAGGACAGGTGGAGGAGGAAACTTTGTAGTTATGATTTGTACATGACAAGTATGTGATGCAGGAAGAAAAAGAAGTATCTGAGAATTCTCAAGAAAATAAATCAGTTGTACCTCAAGCACAATCTCAGTGTTAGTAAGAAACAATAAGGATCAGGTTAGATATTATTAATTAAAGACTAAAACAATAATAGAATCAATCAAACAAAGATTCAGTTCTCTGATAAAATAATATGGGAAAATGTCTTGCTAAAATAATTAAGAGAAAGAAGACCTAAATTAGTAAAGAAGAGATGGTAATGGGGGAATTTAATACAGAGAAGGATTAGTAAGTACTTTGAAAACTTATGTTTCAAAAAAGGGGAAAATCTAGAAGAAATTATAAACTTACTATGTATGTGTGGTGGTTTGAATATGCTTGGCCCAGGGAGTAGCACTATTAGGAGGTGTGACTTTTGGAAGGAAGTGTATCACTGTGGAGGTGGGCTTGGCAAACTCCCTCCTAGCTGCCTGGAAGCTAGTCTTCTGCTTGCCTTTGGAAAAAGGTGTAGAACTCTTAGCTCCTCCAGCCCCATGCTTCTTGCCTTGATGATAATGACTGAACCTCTGACCCTGTAAGCCAGACCCAATTAAATGTAAGTAGAATATAAGAGTTTCTTTGGTCATAGTGTCTCTTTACAACAATGGAAATCCTAACTAAGACAGTGTGTATTACCTGCAAAACTTCAATAAAGAATGCACAAACAACTTAGATTATAAGTCAGTAAGGTTGAAGTAGGAATACACAAGTCTCTCAAAAATACAAGTTCACATCCAGGTGAATTTACTGTTAAATTCTGTCAAACCTTTGAAGAAGAGCAAATTCTAATGTTCCTCAAACTATTCCATAAAATAGAAAAGAAAGGAGTTATTAGTAAAATCACTCTCTGAAGCCTGCATTGCCCTGATACCAAAGCAGGATAAAGACACAACGTGGAAAGAAGCATACATATCAATTTCCTCTGTGAGCATAAACAAAAAATGCTTAATCAAAGTCTTGCAAACAGAATTCAAAAATGCTTTATGAAAGCATACATCATTATTAAGTTGATTTCACTGGATGATACAAGTTTTATTTTATGGATAAAAATCTATAAGTGTAATTCTGTGTGTAATTCGGTAAGTGTATAAATAAAATAAAAGCTAGACATGCTCACTTCAATCAGAGCAGAGAATGTTTTGGCAAAGTTAAAAATCCTTTAGTAAGAAAAGCCCTGAAGAAACTAGAGATTGAAAGTGCACATCCAAGCATAACAAGGACTATTCATGATGAGCCTACAGTCAACTCTATGCCAGTAACAGAAAGAGTAAAAACACCACCTTTAAACTCTGGAATGATACAAAAGTATACATTATTTCTCTTCTTACTCAACCTAATGCTAGACATCTACAGCTAGAACTCTTACATAAAGTAAGAAGACATGAGAAAGAAACAAAAAGAATACAAATAGGAAAGAAGCCATGTAAATAACATGACCCTATACTTAAATAACCTTGTGTATTCTACCAGAAAATTATGAACTGAAAAACTTCAGCAAAGAAATAGTGTGCAAAATCAACATAAAAATCAGTAATGTTGCTTAACACTGATGACAAACCTACCAAAAATCAGGGAAAATATTGTAGGGATCACCTTTTTTGACTTTGTATGAAGGTTTGTCTCTGTATTTTCAATTGTTAATTCTGCACTGATAGAGAGTTTAGTGCTGGCATGATTTTGATACTGTTATTTCTATGGCCCATCCCCAGGTTTTCTATTTTGTAAATGTTCATACTTCCTCACCTGCCTAAGGCAATTCAGAGATGTATCAGAGGTTGTCTTGCTGCTGATTAGTTGTAATAAAGAGCTGATGGCAAAGTAGCTGGGGAAGGAAGTACCTGTGAGACTTAAGGGCAGAGAGTAATGCACGGCAGGCAAGTAGACATGAGAGATTTGAAACAGACACAGGAGGGAAGGGAGACTAGAGTGGAGCAGAGAGGTAAAGAGCTAGCCACATGGCAGAAAAATTAAGATAAGTTTAGATGAACTAGCTGAGAGTCTACCCAAGAGAGAGGCCTAAAACCTTAAACTATATAAAAGTATCTGTGTCTTATTGGCCCTCATTTGGATCCATGGAAGTCCCACAATATTTGAAATAACAAAGTGTGGCACAAATCCAAGCTTAGGCACTAGATTCAGATATTATCCCAAAAGTTCCAGACATGGGAGACATAAGAGAGTACCCAGGTACAGTAGCAGTTGCTGGGTGGTTTCCTAGAGACCTCACACTGTGTGGACTGTGAAGCAGCTTTGCCAACAGCTACCAGCTAACTAGCTAAAGTCAGGTGCTAGAGCTAGTCCTTCAGACACCACAGTCTCTGTCTCTGGCAAGTTGCAGTATGATGCCTGCAGAAGTGATGGCTGCTGCATTCTAGAGCCAAAGATAGCCAGCAGGGACCTGAAGTCAGATCTAGATAACACAAGCAAGGAGCACCTTCCTAGAACTCATAGCAACCCTGGCAAATGCCAGCTGACTTCTGAACTGGCAATGTATGCACAAGCTTGCAGTTAGCAAAGGACAGAGTTTAGAGATACTTAGATATGGAAATAAATATTAAGTTTAAAGAAAGTAAAAGAGAACACAAATGCCAGCCAAGGCTACAATCTCCTGCAAAACTCTCAATTACCATAGATGGAGAAATCAAGATATTCCATGACAAAACTAAATTTATACAATATTTTTCACAAATCCAGACCTACAAAGGATAAGAGATGGAAAAATCCAACCCAAGGAGAAAATCTACACCCTTGAAAAAGCAAGAAAGTAATCTTCACTCAACAAACCCAAAAGAAGATAGCCACACAAACATAATTCCACCTCTAACAACAAAAATAACAGGAAGCAACAATCATTATTCCTTAATATCTCTTAACATGAATGGACTCACTGACCCAATAAAAAGACATAGACTAACAGAATGGATATGTAAACAGGATCCAGCATTTTTCTGCACATAGGAAACACACCTCAGTGACAACGACAGACACTACCTCAGAGCAAAAGACTGAAAAAACATCTTACAAGCAAATGAACCCCCAAAACAAGCTGGAGTAGACATTCTAATATCGAATAAAACCAACTTTCAACCTAAAGTTATCAAAAGGAATAAGGAACGACACTTCATATTCATCAAAAACAAAAAATCTACGGAGAAGAACTCTCAATTTTGAACATCTATGCTCCAAATGCAGGGGCACCCACGTTCATAAAAGAAACTTTACCAAAAGCTCAAAACATACATTGCACTTCAGGCAATAATAGTGGGAGACTTCAACACACCACTCTCATCAATGGACAGATTACGGAAACAGAAACTAGTCAGAGACACAGTGAAACTAACAGAGGTTATGAACCA
Source organism: Rhynchomys soricoides (assembly GCA_019843965.1). Taxonomy (NCBI): domain Eukaryota; kingdom Metazoa; phylum Chordata; class Mammalia; order Rodentia; family Muridae; genus Rhynchomys; species Rhynchomys soricoides. The sequence goes on along the minus strand of JADRCH010000130.1, from coordinate 1,371,107 downwards.
AATTTAATAGATATCTATACAACATTTCATCCTAAAACCAAAGAATATACCTTCTTTTCAACACCTCATGGTAACTTCTCCAAAATTGACCATATACTCGGTCATAAAACAGGCCTCAACTGATACAAGAAGATTTAAATAATCCCATGCATCCTATTAGATCACCACAGACTAAGGCTGGTCTTCAATAACAACAAAAACAGCAGAAAGCCCACATACACATGGAAGTTGAACAATGCTCTACTCAATGACAACTTGGTCAAGAAAGAAATAAAGAAAAAAATTAAAGACTTTCTAGAATTTAATGAAAATGAAGGCACAATGTTGAGAGCTGAAGCAGAGCTGAAGTCTTCATGCTGCTCCTGGGAACCTGACCCCCCCAAGCTTGGCACAGCCTTGCGGTACCTTCTGAGAACTGGTCACAATTGTTTGAAGATTAATTGTTCCCCATGCTCTGGGAACTGGCCATTCTGAAGATCGATCAGCCAGAGCGACTAGAAACCACAAGCTCCCTGCTTCCCATTCCTCCCTTTGCCTCATTCCCACCCCTCCTTTTGCCTCACTTCTGCTTTAAAAACAGCCTATGTTTCAAGAATAAATGAGACCTTGACAAGATTTTGCTTGGTCTCTCTCCTCTTTCTCACCCGTTTTTCTTTCAGGCTTGGTCCCCCTCGACCCCACGAATAACGAGGTCCTGCAGGGCGGGACAGCACAACATACCCAAACTTATGGGACACAATGGAAGCAGTGCTAAGAGGAAAACTCATAGCTCTGAGGGCCTCCAAAAAGGAACTAGAGAAAGCATACACTAGCAGCTTACTAGAACACCTGAAAGCTCTAGAACAAAAAGAAGCAAATATACCCAAGAGGAGTAGAAGGCAGGAAATAATCAAACTCAGAGCTATAATCAACCAAATAGAAACAAAAGGAACAGTCGGGCAGTGGTGGCACATGCCTTTAATCCCAGCACTTGGGAGATAGAGGCAGGTGGATTTCTGAGTTCAAGGCCAGCTTGGTCTATAGAGGGAGTTCCAGGACAGCCAGGGCTACACAGAGAAAACCTATCTTGAAAAACAAAAAAAAAAAAAAAAAAAAAGAAGAAGAAGAAAAGAAAAGAAACAAAAGGAACTGTACAAAGCATCCACAAAACCAGGAACTGGTTCTTTGAGAAAATTAACAAGACAGATAAGCCTTTAGCCAGACTAAACAGAGGGCACAGAGACAGTATCCAAATTAACAAAATTAGAAATGAAAAGGGAGAGATAACAGATTCTGAGGAAATTCAAAAAATCATCAGACCCTACTACAAAAGCCTATACTCAACCAAACTGGAAAATCTGGATAAAATGGACTAATTTCTAGACAGGGTACTAAAGCTAAATCAGGATCCAATAAACCATCTAAACAGCCCCCTAAAGAAATAGAAGCAGTCATTAAAAGTCTCCCAATGAAAAACAAACCCAGGACCAGATTGGTTTAGTGCAGAACTCTATCAGACCTTCAAAGAAGACCTAATACCAATACTCTTCAAACTATTTCATAAATTAGAAACAGAAGGAACACTATCCAATTCATTTTAGGAAAACACAGTTAGGCTGATAACAACACCACATAAAGACCAAAAAAGTAAGAGAACTTCAGAGCAATTTCCTTTATGAATATCAAAAGTATTCAAGGAAATTCTTGGAAACCGAATTTAAGAACACATCAAAATGATCATTCACCATGATCAAATAGGCTTCATCCCAGAGATGAAAGGATGGTTCAATACCCGGAAATCCATCAACATAATCCACTACAGAAACAAACTTAAAAAATAAAAACACCACATGATCATTTCATTAGATGCTGGAAACGCTTTTGACAAAATTCAACATCCTCTCATGTTAAAAATCTTGGAAAGATAAGAAATTCAAGGCCCATACCTAAACATAGTAAAAAGCAATATACAACAAAACAGTAGCCAATATCAAACTAAATGGAGAGAAACTTGAAGCAATGATACTAAAATTAGGAACCAGACAAGGCTGCCCTCTCTCTCCCTATCTATTCAATATAGTACTTGAAGTTCTAGCTAGAGCAATGAGACAGCAAAAGGAGGTCAAAGGTATAAAGGAAGACATCAAAATATCACTATTTGCAGATCATATGATAGTATATGTAAGTCACCCCAAAAATTCCACCAGAGAATTCCTACAGCTGATAAACAACTTCAGCAAAGTGGCTGGATATAAAACTAACTCAAACAAATCAGTAGCCTTCCTATACTCAAAGGATAAACGGGCTGAGAAACAAATTAGGGAAATGACACCATTCACAATAGTCACAAACAACATAAAATATCTTGGTGTGGCTCTAACCAAGCCAGTAAAAGATCTGTATAACAAGAACTTCAAATCTCTGAAGAAAGAAATTGAAGAAGACCTCAGAAGATGGAAAGATCTCCCATACTCATGGATTGGCGGGATTAATATAGTAAAAATAGCCATCCTGCCGAAAGAAATCGACAGATTCAATGCAATTCCCATCAAAATTCCAATTCAATTCTTCATAGAGTTAGAAAGAGCAATTCTTATTTTCATTTTGAATAACAAAAAAACCAAGATAGCGAAAATTATTGTCAACAATAAAAAAAAAAAAAAAATCTTGGGGAATCACCATCCCTGGCCTCAAGATGTATTACAGAGTAATAGTGATAAAACTGAATGGTATTGATACAGTGACAGGCAAGTAGATCAATGGAATAGAACTGAAGACCCAGAAATGAACCCACACACCTATGCACACTTGATCTTTGACAAAGAAGGTAAAACCATCCCGTGGAAAAAGGACGGCATTCAACAAATGATGCTGGTTCTACTGGTGGTCTGCATGTAGAAGAATGCAAATTGAACCATTTCTATCTTCCCATACAAAGCTCAAGTCCAAGTGGATCAAGGACCTCCCCATAAAGCCAGATACACTGAATCTAATAGAATAGAAAGTGGGAAAAAGCCTTGAACACATGGGCACAAAGGAAAATTTCCTGAACAGAATACCAATGGCTTATGCTCTAAGATCAAGAATTGAAAAATGGGAGCTCATAAAATTGCAAAGCTTCGATAAAGCAAAGGACACTGTCAGCAAGACAAAACAGCAACCAACAGATTGGGAAAAGACCTTTACCAATCCTATATCCAATAGAGGGCTAATATCCAATATATACAAAGAACTCAAGAAGATACTCTCCAGAGAACCAAATAACTCTATTAAAATATGGGGTACAGAGCTAAACAGAGAATTCTTAACAGAGGAATATCAAATGGCTAAGAAACACCTAAAGAAATGTTCAACATCCTTAGTCATCAGAGAAATACAAATCAAAACAACCCTGAGATTTCCCCTCATACCAGTCAGAATGGCTAAGATCAAAAACTCAGGTGACAGCAGACTCTGGCGAGGATGTGGAGAAAGAGGAACACTCCTCCTTTGTTAGTGGGATCACAAGCTGGTACAAACCCTTCAGAAATCAGTCTGGTGGTTCCTCAGAAATATGGCCATAGTATTATCTAAGGATCCAGCTATACCACTCCTGAGCATATACCCAAAAAATGTTCCAACATGTAATAAGGACACATGCTCCACTATGTTCATAACAGCCATATCTATAATAGCCAGCAGCTGGAACAACCCAGATGTCCCTCAACAGAGGAATGGATACAGAAAATGTGGTACATTTATACAATGGAATATAAACATTAAAAACATTGACTTCATGAAATTCACAGGCAAATGGATGGATCTAGAAAATATCATCCTGAGTGAGGTAACTCATTCGTCAAAGAACACACACACTATGTACTCATTGATAAGTGGATATTAGGCAAAGTATGTGGAATATCCACGATAAAACTCACGGGCCACATGAAGCTCAAGAGGAAGGAAGACCAAAGCATGGATGTTTCAGTCCTACTGATAAGGGGGAACAAAATAGTCAAGGGAAGTAGAGGGTGGAAGGGACTTGGGAGGAAGAGAAGATGTGGAGGGGAAAAGGAAGGAAAGAATCAGGTATGGCAAGAGATAGAGGATATGTACAAAGTTTCGGGAAACTAAACAGAGGTGTGTAGCAATGTGGAATGGGGAACTGGGGGTAGCAACCAGAAAGTCCCAGACGCCAGGAAAGCAAAGGCTTTCTAGGACCCCACAGGGATGACATTAGCTGAAACACCCCACAAAGGGGAGGGAGAACCTGTCAAGACCATATCCAGATGTTAGGCAGGGTCCCCTGGTTGAGTGATTTGATCACCTAGCCATCTCCAAAATTTTAACCCAGAATTGCTCCTGTGGAAAGGAAATAGAGGGTCAAAGAGTGGAACAGAAACTAAAGAAAAGGCCATCCAGAAACTGCCCCACCTGGGGTCCATCCCACATGTAGACCCCAAACCCAGACACTACTGCTGATGCCAAGAAGTGCTTGCTGACAGGAGCCTGATACAGCAGTTTTCCAAGAGGTTTTGCCAGATCCTGACCAATACAGATGCAGATGCTAGCAGCCAACCATTCGCTTGAGCACAGTGTGTGTGGGTTTTTGTCGTACAATGAGCTATGGATATTTCTTGTCATTTAGGGGGTTTGTTTACAAGTTGTTATTGTTCTTGGTCAGGGACAAACTAAGCAAAGGAGGTTAGATTCAGGGATCTCTCTCTCTCTCTCGCTCTCTCTTTCTCTCTCCTTATCTGTCTCCCCTCCATCCTTCTTTGTCTCCTATCTAGGGGGATGAAAGAATAAAAATGAGGATAAGAGGACTGATTATTGATCCCTTTGATAGGAGAAAGAAGAGTGAATTATTGTAATTACTTTTAGACTAGAAAGCAACAAGCCTCAAATATTTTACATTGGTATAGATTTTTATATATTGATAGAAATTTAAGGTTATAGTTACAATAACATAATATATATATATATATATGAATCAACTCTTACTTAAGGTATATGTACACATACAACTCATGTATATTATGAATTTAATTCTTGCCAGATACTTCTCATAATTGTTCTTATTGTACATAGTTTATTGATGTTAGAGATAAAGATATTTCTTGGGCTAAAAGGAGGAAATGTTCAATACTCTTTCTTCACTTTGTATGAAGGTTTGTCTCCATATTTTCAGTTCTTAATTCTGCACTGGCAAAGAACTAAGTGCTGGCAGGATTTTGGTCTTCTTTCTATGGCCCATCACCAGGTTTTCTGTTTTGTAAATATTTGTCCTTTTTCACCGTCCTAAGGTAGTCTAGAGATGTATCAGAGATTATTTCATTTCTGAATGGTTGTAATAAAGAGCTGACAGTCAAGAGCTTGGGCAGGAAGTAAGAGGGCAGAACTTCTGGGTAGAGAATGATGAAGGGAGGCCAGAAGACACAAGAGACTTGAAGCAGATACAGAAGGGAATGGAGACCAGAGTAGATCAGAGAGGTAAAGAGCTAGCCACATGGTAGAAAAACTAAGATAAATCTAGATAAGCTAGCTGAGAGTCTGCCCCAGTGAAAGGCCTAAAATGTTAAACTATATAAAAGTCTCCTTGTCTTATTGTTCTGCTGGTGGGATCCACAAAAGCTCTGCAATACCTTATTATATTATTACAAAAAGAAAATACATAGAAGTAAAACCCAACCAAACAGGAGAAACAATATCGGTACAATGTACACTTTAAGATACCAAATAGAAATACTGGAAAAAAGACAGAAGACAGTAGTCACTAATTAGATCTTATAGTTATCTCTATATAATATATATTATAAACTCTGTGTGTGTGTGTGTGTGTGTGTGTGTGTGTGTGTGTGTGTGTGGTGTTGGGTCTAAAAGAAAGCACTGAATGAATTTTTATACTATCATGTATTGAAAAGTGCCATGTACAAGGCAAAAGCAAACTAACGTGTGTTTACAACAATATCGTATCACTAATAGCTAAACAAAAAGAACATTTAGAACAATTCCACATAACATCTAAAATCCTGGCAGCCTCTTTAGAGTGATGGTGGTAAAGCAATTAATTCAAGGAAGATGCAGGAGTAGATGGGATCTTTATAAGACAGAATAATCAAACTCCTTTATCAAGAGCTAGGAGGAGCAATTCAGTTCTATCTTATCCTATTATTTTGTAACTAATGTAAACAACTTTTGATAAGTATTACTTACTTTTTCCTTAAATTCTGTATTTTTCCTCATGAGTACAGCTTCAGGTTTGATAATTGCCATATTGTAAACTTCCACTAAGAGAAAATCCAAAAATAATAATAATAATAATAATAATAACATTATTATTATTATTATTATTTTGTTTCAGACTCAGGATAATGAGAGGACTGGCAATAGAAATATGACTTGATAATGCTGGGTTTTTAAGGAGATAAAATATTAATAGATAGGCATGCAGTTTTGAAATAATTCTCCCACATTAGGATTATACTCATGGTTCCCACCACTACTAACAATGACTGAAACTTCAACAACGCACTATGCAAATACAAATGATGAACCAACTGATCTACCATATAAGAAGTACTCTCTTACCACAAATTTCTTGTGTTTTAATTATCTCCCCTGTTACTATGATAAAATACCTGACAGAAGCAACTTTCAGCAGAAAGTGTTTGTTTTGGCTCACAGCTCCCATGGTGGGGAAGTCAAGGTGGCATATGGCCATATCATACTACAGTTGAGAGGCAGAGTGTGATGAACACTGATGCTCAGCTATTGGTCCCCCTTTTTGCACTTTAGGGTCCAACCTGGGGAACGGCATTACCTACAAGTGATCTTCCCACCTCAAATAATTTGATCATGGGAATCTTGCACAGGCCTACACAGACATTTCTGCCCTGGGTGATTCTAGATTCTGTCAAACTGACAGGTAACACTAACTGTCACATCAGATCACAGGGTGTAAACCACTCTTTTCCTTCACTGTCCCTCAGGATATAAACATATACACTCAAGAGTGTGCTTGTGTACTCATGAGTATAATACAAGCACATGAATACATGAACACAGTCAAGCAGATACACACACATATACATAGAGAATCTGGTAAAGGCATAGAATTTTCAACCAAGATATAAGTAAAAACTACTGAATTCAAAGGAGAAATGATTTTAACAAACTTAGGAGGTGAAAAATGAACTAGAAATTGGCTCCCAGATCAGTTGCTGAAGACAGGAGCACATCTTCCTGAGTAACCTTTTGAAGGGTCTTTAACCAGAAAAAGAGGCAAGAGAAACCAAAAGAGGTGCCATGTCTTGCAATGTATGAGCCATTGTGAATTGGAACAGCACTGTACTGACTAACACTGATAAAGCAACTCTTTGTTGCTATGGTAGTGTAGTGATGAGCATGTGCAGAAACAGTAGCTTGGCTCTGCTACATTGTTACTTACTAGTACTTTCATACTGGACTTCCCCATATTCTTGCTCAGATGGATCTACTAGTGGAATCTCAACATACTGTGAAAGAGAAATGAAAGTAAAACAGTCACTTTAGTGTAATAGTGGAAGAGTGTCTAGAAATGGGTTTCCAGTAAACAAAAGGCAGGGGAATAGAATGTAAAAACAAAGACCCCTTTGTTTTAAATTGGCACCATGCATGCCAGCACCTTCCTAGTTAGAGTGCTATACTTCACAAAAAGTGAAGACTCTTGTGTCAGAGGCTGAAGCCCCCGTCATTGGTGCTACTGGAGGAGTGTGGAAAATTTTAAATAAAGCCTAATTGGAACCACATAGTTCATTTGAAACATGGTCTTGAAGGACCTCTTCCTTCTTTTTCACTTCTTGGCCCCCTGGAGTTAAGCAATTTGGTCTACTACAAAGTGCCTGTCATAGTGTGCTATCTTGCTAGTCTTAAAGCAACAGGAAGGAAAGACAACAGAATGCCACCAGTAGTCAAAACACACTCTTCTTTAACAGCCAACTATTTTGTGTATTTTATCACAGTGACATAAAGTGGCCTAACACATATAGCAAGGGAAAATACCTTAGGAAGCCATAAAATATGATGCATTTAAGACATTATAATAGCCATTCCCCAAGAATATTACCTGAGGACGAGCCATTTCACCTGCTGCAATTTTCCTCTCCTCGTCTATCAAGGTGATGACTTTTCTATTAATAAGTGGTGCATTTGCACCCTGAATCTTTGAAATAATTTTACCATTCTACAAGAGGAAGCATAAAGAAAGTTTCATTTTTATGATAAGTCAATAATTATCATTTACCCAGAACCAAGTTGCCTCACCTTGCTCCCAAGTCCCACCAGCTTTTACAGCTACTATAATTAGCCATTTGAAAGTAGTGCTGGTAGGAAAGTTGAGTGCTAATATTAGCAATTAGAGGTCCACACTTTGTCCTCTATATAAGTCAAGGGTGTGTCTCCATCTCCTTGTGCTCCAGGGCTGGCCGCACCCCATCACCTACAGCACACTACCATCCTACAGGAGTGGTCACCTGTTACCACCAACCAGGAATCCTGCATCATTCATCCTTTCTTTAAATGTGAGGGATTCTAGACAGGACCTTTAATTTGCTCGAATGATGTTCTGGTTTCCTTTCTGTTGGTTGTGATAAAACACACTGATCAAAGGCAATTTTGAGAGAAAAGGATTTATCTGGACTGTACTTTTCTATGATAATCCATCATTGAGGGAAATCCGGGCAGGAACTTGAAGCAGAACCTGTAGAGGAACACTACTTGTTGGCTTGCCCTCAAGCATTCTTATAAAGCCTAGGACACATGCCTAAGAATGGTGCCACCTACAGGGGGTGGTACCCTTCTGCATCAATTATTAATCAAGACAAGCACTCAATAATACATCCACAGTCCAACCTGATTTAGATAATTCCTCAATTAAGACTCTCCTGGTAGATAACCATGTTATCTCAAACTGACAGTGAAAACTAAGATGGATGCCACATCCTTTGTGTCTTTCACCTTGTATGTATGAAGCATCGGTTTACAGACATGGACCAGGCTGGAATGAAAAGCCTTGTATCTAACTCTCTTAAATAGCAAATAAAAAACCCAAAGACCCACGAAAGTACAGAGACATGTGGCATAGCAACTGCAGTTAAGAGTTAAGAGAGGCTTAGAATGCTCGTAATCTCTGCAAGACCTTGTCTAACCAGGGAGATCAGCTCAGGTGTATATAAGGAAATGTTTCCTACTTTAAGATATGGAAGATTAATAAGAGAACAAGAAGGGGAAATGAAAAAGAGAAAATATACTACTCAGAAGGGTAAGAGGCTGCAAGGATGAAGGACCTCACGGAGACAGGGTAAGTGAGGAAACACTCTGGGAAACTGGCTCTGAACCCAGAATGTATGGTCTCGACACTCCCAGAAATCCAGACCATATGGGGGCTTGGGCACTTTGGAAGGTGAAGGCTCCCCGCCCTCATTTCATTGAAATGCATACTGTGCCAATGACTAACCTTTTTAAAAAAAAACTTTATTTTTAAGTGTGTGTATGTGTGTCTGTGTGTGTCTGTGTGTGTGTGCCTGTGTGTCTGTCTGTGTCTGTGTGTCTGTGTGTACCCATGCATGTGGGCACATCCATGCAGTCAGCCTGGAGCTGAAATACAGGTTGCTGTGAAACACTGCTGTGATTGATTTAACTGCTAAGCGATACCTCTAGCCTCCCAGTTAAGTTGTGAAGGTTGTTTTTCTACTTTCTGGGAAGGATGGCATGGAGCAAGAGAAGATTTTGTTTGCAGTTCAGTTGTAGGTCTAAGCATTCTCCGTTCTATACCAGGCTGATAATTCTCTTGAGAAGAGTTGCTCCCACTGACACTTGCTAGAAAAGCTGACTCATAAAAGGGGTTGGTATGTAAGTGCAAGTACATGAGCAATCAGCTGGAGGGCAGCTTGGTGTTTAGAGAATATTATTCTTCCGTAAGTGGTCATCAGTGTGGTATGTTCAGAGAAAACTGTCTGAGGCATGAACACGGGCGTAGTAGACAGAGGTCTGTTGGAAGAAAAGATCCTCGACGGAAAAGAGAATAAAGAGTTCATAAGCCAGGGAGAGTGGGTGTCAACCCCGACGGGGACGAGAGGGTAGAGTGGGTGTCAACCC
>JADRCH010000130.1:1240494-1359901 GCA_019843965.1 Rhynchomys soricoides | reverse complement strand
GTGAATTTGGTGTGTGATAGTCTTAACAAGCTCCTGGGAGGTGAATTATTACATTTATTATGAGACAAATAGAGATAAGGCAAACACTGTGCAATTACTATCACCAGCAAAGAGCCCCGTGGTAATTTTCAGTTATTGAAGTACCTGCTCCTTCACGTGGATCAGATGATGAGATGATACATGTTATACTTACGACACTAAAGAGGAACACAGGCTCACATTTATCTCTAAATGGCTGCAGAGTCACAATGTTGTCAGCTTCAGCCTGAAGGACATCATAAACATGTTATACAATAATGAGAAAGCAATATCCACACAATTCTGTATGCTATGTTCAAATGATATAAAAGCATGCACAACTTTTCTGGGGTCTGCAACATTTCTGGGTTTGTGATTGTTGAATGAAGGATCAAACAGCATGCATTAGTGACTCAAGCCCTGTGCTATCTGAAGCCAACTGTACCTTTCAGTGCTCTCCTTTACAAAAGTGCTTTCCTTAGTCAAGCTCACCTCTGTTTCTACCTTCCCTGCTGCCTGGTCTTGCCATCACTCCTCCATTCCAGCCCACATGTCCTTGATCCAAAGAATGTCTGTTGCTCCCTCCTGCCAGGTTACTGTCTCTCACCCAGGACAGAATGTCTCTTTCAATACTGTACTACAGGCAGGGGTGAGACTGTCTCACTTACTTTGTTAGGAAAGCAATGATTTTCCAATTACATGTAACTCCAGCTCCAGGGTTCCCAACATCTTTGTCCTTTTGGGTACTTGCAGTCAACATGAATGCACACACACACACACACACACACACACACACACACACACACACGAAAGAGAAAGAGAGACAGACAGACAGACATAGACACACAGAGAGACATACATACACACACCCACATAAACACAGAGATACACACAAAGATACACACATATTCAGACTACCACATGCACACAATTTAAAAATATAAAGAAAAGAAGAACAGAATATTTCTGCAGAAACGGAAGGCCAGTTGATAGGTGAGGTCAGGAAGCAAACTACACAAGGGTCACTTAAAAGACAGGGAAGGCCTGCACCTAAAAGATCCCATGGGTGGAGGTTTTGTGTCTGCCTTATAGACTATGTAGTTTAGAGACCTAGAGCAAAAGTGCACACACCACTTATCTGTTTCTGCAGTTTATAGCTAGCTGGCTCAGGTATGCATCTATCTAGTAGAAATGCATTCTCTATCTGTTAAGTATGTATCAATGTAAAGTAAATCTTAAAAATTGTTATTTTATAAAATTTTAATATTTAAAACATTTCTTAATGATTGATATTATATAGTCAATAATTGAACTCTAATAAAAAAGAGGATTCACATAGCCAAATTGTCTTAAGCACTAAATTTTACAATAATTTAATTTAGTAACATCAGTTTTATAATTTTTAAAATTTACTTGCATAAGAGACCAAGAAAGAAGGTGCGAGACAAACAGACCCACAGACAGAGAGACTCACAGACAGATACACAGAGAAAAGGAGAGAATCTTTCTCTGCTTCCATCATTTGAGTCTCGGAGATCAAATTTATATCATCATGCCTCCCAGCAAGTGCCTTTGCCCTCTGAACTAGCTCAACAGCCCTCAAATTTTAAATTTAAATTAATTAAAATTGAAAATGCATTTCTACAGTTGGTCTAGATAGTTCTCAAGTGTTCTGTTTGTGCATAAAAGCATATTGGACAGTAAGATTCTAACCAATTGTTAACTGGAAATAGATTGAACTATATTATAGCTGGATGTAGATTAAATAATCAATACAATTGAGTCAAATGAATTTGGCTGTGAAGTTTAATCTCTTGTCACTTTTGATAACTAACAGCTGAAAGAGAAATTACTTACTTTGAAATATTTGTACATAGATGGGTGCCCAGGGGTCTACTCCATGACACCCAGGAAACAGTCCCCCATAATCTTAACTCAGGGACACATATTGACCATGCCATGTGGCAATATTAACAGATATGTGTCCATTATTATATTTTTCTGAGGTTTTTGGTCATGATGAGTTATCTCAGCATTATGGGAATTAGATGAAAATCATACTAATTCTCAAACCTAGTCGAACTAAGTATATAGTAAAACCACCAAGCCAACATTGTTTAGAGTGAAGACTGGCAGGTTCCTTAAGCTAAGACAACGCTTAAGGTACAGGGAAATCTTTAAACACAGCAAATACGTTGAACAAAAATAAAAAGCTTACAACGGCGAAATGAAGAATCTCATCTTCATTCAGTTCATTTTTTAGTTTTCTGAATAAAGTTTGCACGGCTTTGCAAGGTCCACACCAGGCTTGGTAAACATCAATCACTGGAAGATGGTGACATTTATCAAAAGGCAGAGTCGAAGAATCTGGAGGCTGGTACATTCCCATCCCAGGTGAGAAACCCCAGGGAGGAAGGCAGGAAAGCAGCTTTGAAACAGGGAGTTGATATCTGCAAGGTGTCCCCAGGTGCTTGGAAACAAACCCAAACACCAACAGCAGAGAGTCCTAATACCTGTTAAGCCTTTGTTCAGCAACATCTCATCCCACAAGCTCTGACTGTTGATGACTGACTGCAAAAAGCAAAATATTTTAAGATGTAGCAAGTGCCATTGTACCAGAAGAAGAGCTGCTGCAGGACAGACCCACCTGTAGTTGGACTTCACGTTTTTTGCTTGCCATTGTTTACTTCTGCATGGAATAGGAAAAGAAAAACAAAACACGGGGAATTTAAAGCAAGTTCTCTTTGTACACCCAGACCACATCTTAAAGTACTGTCCAATCCCTTTAGAAAATACTGGCTTGCTCAGACAAGCCTCTAGAGTGGAGTTAATGTCACAGGCAGATTACTGCATGCTGGGTAGGGATTTTTCAACAACCCAAAGCAGTGCCAGAATGTTATGGGCTTTTGTTTAAAGTCATACTGCATGAGGGGGCTTTTTGTTTTGTTTTGCTTTCGGGGTGGTGTGTGTGTGTGTGTGTGTGTGTGTGTGTGTGTAAATAGTGTGGTGATTTCCTATACCTTTAGCAGAACATTTTAACTGGTGGTAAAGATGCCTTTTAAATATGCTCAGTCCAATATTATTGAGTTTTTAGAACAACTGTAGTAGTGTTTTAGCACTTCTGTTCTCTGGAGCACATATTCCATGGGTGTTAACATCAAGGTTGCGTAGTAGAAGAAATTAAGGTGAAAGAAAAGAATAGCTCCTAAGGCTGCATTCCAACAAAGTAGCTATACACCATACCGAAATGGACCTTCTCTGCTAAACTGGTATCTTTAAAAACAACTTAAATGGCCTCCCTTGCTGGAGTCTACGGCCCTTGAAAATATGAACTCCTGAAATTCAGTACCTGGACCCCTGGGTCAGGCCCGGGCAGAAGGTGGCAGGGCTCCGGCTGTGCCTTCTTCCCCAGCAGGTCCAGTTAAAGGAGGGGATGAGGGATGCCTGGCATCACCCCATGGAAGATGAAGGCAAGGATGCCAACGTTCAGTCCTCGAGGCCAGGCCGGCCCTACCCTCCCTGTGGTAGAGGCTCGAGGATTCTGTTCGCAGCAGGTAGAACTGGACACCAAGCCCAAGCAAGAGCAGTTGGTGCCTAAAAATCCTCGCTCTATCCAGCTGCATAGCTCTGGAATGAAAGTTTCAATCTCCTCAAAATCCCTCCCTCGGCTGCCTCCTACTGAGTGGCAGTCTCTGACCCTGTGCAGGGTCGCCACCCTCCCGCATCTACACTGAAGTGCACCTCAGCATTTCAAGTTCCCAGGGAGGCTTCTCCTGAGCGGACCTGGAAGTTGCTCTCCTAGGCTTTGAATTCTGTGTGATCAGCCAGGCCTTGCAGTAAACATACAAATGCCTCAAACTGGAGCAGACACAGTCCTTCCTTCCTGTCGAGCTGACTCTCCACTTTTGCTCATCTACTCTCATGGTCTCATCCTCATGGTGTCCTTCCTCCGGTTCCCACTTAGGCTCTAGACTCACAGAAATGTCATTTTAACTATTTAAATATTTAGACTTACAAATATGTTGCCTAAATGATATTCAGGATGTCCATCAGGTGGCAGTATGCACTTCTGTGGCTATGACAGAAGCCGTCCAGGAGGAAATCTCACAAAATATCTGACCACAGGCTGCCTCCAGGGCTCTGAAGTTTCTCTGCCTGAAGTACACTGAGGATCACCTGCAACCAGGGACACCGAAGATATGAAGAGCCCTGGGTTCCTACATCCCGGCTTTGTATTGATTATCCTTTTGCGGATCTCTGTAATAACATGTTACCAGTTGGAAAATGCAAGGTGTTCTAGCAATTCACTTACCCAGTGATGCTGAGCCCCATGGTCCCAGGTTTTTTAGGTTGCTTGCGTGCTGGAGAGTCTCAGTACGCAACCCAGGTTAGCCTGTTTACAGCAGAGTCTTTTTTTTATCACTTCCCTCTTCAAAATATGCAATATACAGCACACCCCATATGTAAATATTTATTGCATGTACTGGTTTATTTAGAAATGCTCTCTTCTACCTGATTCAACTGCAATTATCTCACCATTCTTCTGTGCATTGCATATTCTTTAAGCAGGAATCGCTAAACACGTGTTCACTTTTGTGATCACTATTTCCAAAAACACACCATTAACTGCTAACAGTGACGCTTATTGGGTGTCCTTGAAAAGCAACTATGTTCAATTGTGTCTTATGCCCATGGAATCAAAGAGACCTGACTTAAGTTGAGAATGCATTTTTGAATGGGAAAAAGTTATTCTGAATGTATATCATTTTTATTATTGAGTTCTCAGAAATGCAAAGAACTTCCCAACTTATAGTTGTGGAAACTGAGACCCCAAACTGACAAGCAAATAGCTTAAGGAAAAGAACTTTGTCTGACAGATTTATTGCTTTATCTCACATGGGACCAAGTATGTCTTCACTCACTTGATAACTTCTTCCCCGGGAAGAGATGCTGTTGAGAGGCACGGCATCTCCCTCGGAGGCAACTCCCACAGTTGTGACTTTAGGTTTTACTTATTGTTATTTTGGTAAAGAAACTGGCTCCTTCATGTTCTTCTTTTCATAATTACTTTTTTTTTTTTAAAGCCTCATGTCTATGGGAGTTTTACCTGCATGTATATCTATGTACCAAAAGCACATACTGCCCTACGAAGCCAGAATCCCACGAAACTGGTGCTACTGGTGATTCTAAGCAACCTGTGGGTGCTGAAAATCAAACCCAGGTCCTCTAGAAGGGTAGCTGTGCTCTTAACCACCGAACTATCTCTTCAGCACATGTCCAATCCCTCTTGGTCACACTGGGGTCTAAACAATTCTAATTTTGCAGACCACATGACATCTGACCGCATAAGAATGTCTAAATAGAAATTATGTTTATTTTCTCCATCTGTTCGTATTGTCATGCTCCCTCCACAGTCTCTCTCTCTCTTTTTTATCCCTTTGGGAAGCAGAAGGCAGAAGGAGTCTCCACCCTCCTATCTATGGTTTGCTGGCTTTCGTTTGAGAGACAAACCTTCAGCACTCTCAGCTACTGAGATGGGGTATTTTGCTTGGAAGATCAACATTTTCTACTCAAGCTGACTAGTTCATGTGTAGAGGAGAATGCATTCCCAGCACAGCAAACCCAAAAATTAAAAAAAAAAAAATCATTTTCATGCTCAGTGTACCCTTCCCCCTTCACACATATAAAATAAAATATAAAATATTTGGGCTTATTGTATGGTTCATAATACCAGTTTTCTGCCTGTAACATAAAAGCCAAATAAAAATGATTTGAAGTATAGTAGTTTCTTTTTCTTAGGATAAAAGCTGTGTGGATATAGACAGTTTAAGAAAGATGGCCCACACCCAAACATCATCAAAATCCAACTCACTCAGTTTCTTCTCCTTTTCAGACTCTCCTGGATCTAGTAGCCTTATCTCTGATAAATTATCAAAGCACGCAAATTAAATATGTCGTGGTGGGGCCTGGGGTAGATATTGGCAGTAGATGCTGAGGAGATGGAAGCTCAGCAAAGGCTTTCTAAAGGAAGCCATTGGATGTTTCAGTGTCTCCTAGAAGGTAGGGAAGACTCACATCACAATTCCCTGAAGGGACATGAATGTTCTGAAGAGAACAGGAATGTTGAGTCTCTTCACTGGGAGGCCCTGACGTGTCAGGAAATCTGTATGTTGCTCAGGTTGCTGCAACAGGGTGTGGGGAAGGTGGTCCAGGTTGGGGACAGGTCATCGTAGGAGTTCCTTTGAGGGAGCTGGAATAAACTCTAATAGAAATGAAACCAGTGAAGAATTACATAGCATTATGGTGATGTGATGATTTCTACAGTTTAAAATCTACTCTGGCCAGGAGCCAGAGAATATGTTGAAAGAGAATGGAGAGAGATGAAGGCTCTGCAGCCAGGGAAGCCACAAGGGCAATCGATTTGGGAAAGACTGGCTGCTGTGAGGTAGGTAGGAGAAGTAGATAAAAACATGGGTGCCAGCAGAGGATAGGGAGCACTTGATAACAGAGAGTCCTGCTGTACCCCCAAGTTGCTGAGATGCCAAGGTGCCACTCTAAGCCCCCTGTGGCACGCTACTGGAATTTTGCCTTTGTTCCCCAAAGCATAGAAAATGATGTTTATATATTATAGTTTATTAAACATGCAAAAACATTGTTTTAAAAAACAATGTGGATCACTTAATTTGAGATATCTCCTTGTCAATAAATGGTAATGTTTTCTTATAACCTGAATGTTCTGGGAGTAGTAACCAGTCACTTTCTGATTGGATTTAACTTCCAACCCATGAAATATAACCTATAGCTGATACTATTGAAAGAGCCAAGTACCTGTGGCTAGATAACTCTACGGAAAAATTCAATACTATGATTATGCTGAATGACCATTGTAGTAAAATGACTCCTAATGATTTATTGCTATACCCATAGATAACCAGAGCATCTTTCAATCTTTCTCAGAAAAGCTTTCCCTTGCAGTAGATGCCAGTTGACTCAGAGAGCCTCAATTGGTCAATGTACAGAATGAGTGGAATGCTTAGCCCTAAATGGGACGTTCGTATCCTCTAGATTGAGAGGTCTGTGGAGAAGAGGCAGATATATTGTAAAAACTAGAGGTGGTCAATAACATCAAAAAAAAATGGTGCTTTTCATCAATAGGACAGATGTCATGTGAACTCATAATAATTGTAACGGCATGTACAAGATATGTACATGTTCCAACCAGACACAATCTTATCATGGGAGATGGGGGGAAGGTGGGCATGAAATCCCATCAGTAGTTGAGGATCTGGTATTTTGGGGTTTCTGGGTAAGGAGAGTCAATTTTCTTTAATGATGTGACTCCTAGTAAGCTGACCACACAGCAGAGCTGGCCACACTCTCAATATAACTAGGCAACACAATTGAGAAAGGAGGAGGGGAGGAGGAAGAGGAGGAGGAGAAGGAAGAAGAGGAGGACGAGGAGGAGGAGGAGGAGGAGGAGGAGGAGGAGGAGGAGGAGGAGACAAATCAAGTCAGGTGGAAAGGGATGGGAGGGTAGGAAGGGCGATGATGGGAATTGTAAAGGAGTTAGGAGACGGGTGTGTTCAGAAAGCCTTGTACAGAATGCTTAAAGGATTCATATACTTAGTGGGAAAGAAAATGAGCACAAAGGAGTAGACATCGGGAAGTAGAACAGAATAAAGCATCTAGACATTTCTTCAAAACATAATGATCATCTGGAGCATTGAAACAATCACACAGACAGCCCTTGCAGGATTGCCAAAACATTCTATTTGGAGGGCAGGGTGAAGTGCAGTAAATTTATTTAAGCATGCGAAGATTAAATAAAAGCAACACTTGGCCAGGTGGTAATCTGATGAAAGGAGTTAAATACCGCATCTTATCTAATTTTCAAGTTCAAAATTCTTATGGATTTCTTAAATTTTTAATAATATCATTTTTGAGCAGAGATATGCTTTTATTTCTTACTTTCAGGGTGTAGTAGCATTAGTGTTTACAAAGTACTGTTAATTTTAATAAAGAATGTGATTGAATGCTTATTTTAAAATTACTGGCTTAATCTTTGTGTGAATGATTCAAATGTCTGGACAAGTTTCTTTACTTCTTTTTTAACTTATCAGTGCTGGAAATACTTCTTCACAAGAGAATGTGGCTTTAAAAGGAAAGGCTGTCTGTGTCTAATCTATCATAACACAGAAGACATTCGATTTGGTGTGGTCAGGAAATTGTCCTGTGTTCTTTCTGTATTCTAGATGTCTGTTGCTTTCTCTACACAATTCATCAGGGTGATTTATAGCTAGCAAATCATGGGGGGTGGGAATCAGAACATTTTCAGAAAATTTTTAAGAGAATTAAAAAAAATTAAATTTAATTACTTTAAAAGTATTCATTTCTTGTGTTTGCTTGTATGCATCTGCATTCACAGTTGTGCTGAGGTTCATGTGTAGGGAAGTAGGTCAGAGGACAACCTGCAGGATTTGATTTTTTCCTGCTACTATGTGCAGTCCAAAGATCAAACTCAAGTCAGACATAGTGGCAAGAACCTTTACTTACCCAGACATCTCACGAGCTTGAATGTTTATAATTGAAAATATTCTTATTTGTCTAAATTTGAGATCGTTTATAAGTTGACTTAATCCCTCTTAGGCTGTTAGAGTAGAATACCACATGCACACACTGGACAACTTAATTTCTACTGTTTGAGATCTTGCTAGACAAATATCAAGGTGCTAGCTGTGGGTTTGGAACTTTGCTGTGATAACCTCATATGGTTGATAAAGGAGAGCTCTCATGCAATCACAAGGCCACAGGCCTGTAGGGGAAGGGGTTCCATCTAACCTTCCTTAAGGACACCCCCTGATCCCAACACAGTCATTCTTGAGAAACAACAGGAGTCCATTCACCAAGGGTGGAGCCCTTAGAACTAATTACCTCTAATGTTGCCACGCTGGGGGTGGAGTTTCAGTCCAATACATGGAACTTGATATATTGAAACCACAGCATACATAGGCCTGTTTTCATTATTAGTCATGATGGACTAACACCAAGGGATGGATTAAAGATGAATGATATTCTGCAATGATGGGTCTTTGATTTGTTTAAGTGGGCATACAAATTTGTCATCATTACTTTGGCGTGATCATTTTTAATTTAGTTAAAATATCCATCACCTGGTTTTGCCAGAACCAAGGATGAAAAGGACTTGGGGATAAGGTGCACAACTGGGAAGTGTCTGTGTGACAAGCTCCTGACAAGAGACACTCAAGAGATGTTGACTGTCTTTGCAGCTTTGCACTCATGTAGTGTTTGAAGAGTTAGAGACAAAATATGTTTTCTATTACCAAGAAATGATGGGACAAAGATGCCAAGGAGACCATTACTTATGATAAATATGCAAGTATGGAGATAATGTATCATGTTTCAGATAAGCGAGATTAATAATAACATCTAATTTTTTATTACATTTTATGTGTATGGGTGTTTGTCTGCATGTATGTCTGTATGCCACACACATGCCTAGGGCCCAGCTAGACCAGAAGGTGCTGGATATCCTTAAAATGGAATGACAGATGTCGATGGGCTGCCATGTGGGTGCTGGGCACACAAGAAAGCTACCCAGGGAATGAATGTAAAGGTTGGGAATAAAACCAGAGTGGACAGTGCCTTCTAGAGTCTAAAGAGTAAATGAAGGAGGTGGTAGAGGGCTTGTCTAGATATTAATAAAGTGGCATCAGTTTGACCATTCGAATGCTGTTTTAGCAGTCACTGGAGGAGAGGTTGCTGAGCTGGGAGAGCAGAGAGGAGAGGGCATAGATGGAGGGACAGCCTCAGATGAGAGAAAGAACATTTCTTCCAGCAAGATCCAAAACAGCAACAAACAAAACACAACCTCTCTACAGTCTACCTTATCCATTATAATTATTTCTACTGTATTTGTGCAAATTTTTCTATAAATGACACCTTGATGGATCCTTGTGGTAGACAAATTCTACCTATAAGACAATCTGTGTATAAAGGCTGTATTGTATCCAATCTATAATCCCAATTACTTAAAATTACTTTGAAATGCAAGATAAATTTTAAAAGATTAAGGCGTCCACATTATTCTCATATAAATACCAAATAAAAATAACATTATACGTGCAATTGTTAGACAAAATAGTTTCAGACATCAATGGATACAGCTCAGTGTGACTGCCAATTCATAACTTCATCCTCCCAAGCTATCTTGAGTATTCCTATGTGTAGATATTTATGTAGTCTCTGCTGCATATGTTTTGTATATTTTGCATACACATATCATTTAGCAGGTGGGTTCACTAATGTTTGTGTCATTTGAGTGAAAACACAAATATTACTGGCAGAGAGTAACCTGCTAAGCTTTGTTCTAAGAGAAGTTAAGATGCCTTGAGGGGTGGGTGGTTGCTTTCTTGTTTCCATAGGAAACCATACTAACCAATCAATCAACTGCCATGCATTTAAGGTTGCTTTTTGCTAACTTTCTGCCTCCAGACATGTTTCCTATGATATCTCCATGAGGCCACATGGACTGACAGTATCTCTATGAGCTTGGTCAAATTTCCTGACCTCCTGTCCTACCAATATTTTTGCTTCAGATTATAATCCTGGTGGCTTCTGTGAAGTTTAACTGCTTGAAATTTACAGTCCCCAGCTTATGGTGAATATTCAGTAATTATTATCAATTTCTGGGCAGAGATATTACTTTAAACTACTTTTCTTAGTTTTCTGTGTGCGATTGTTTTTAAAACTTGCAAGAGCGTCATTTCACAAAGGATTCCATACCAACCAGAAAAAATAAAATAGAGGTGAGGAGCAAGGTAGAGGCAGAAGACTGTGGGGACATTTGCTCAGAGGATGGCTGCTGCAAATGTCCTCTTACACGGAGTCACTGGTCACTAAAGCAGACAACAACATTTGACTGCAGCATTTGATTTTAGGTCATCTTAACACCATTATGTCATCTGAGACAAATTGCTCTTTCCACAGAATAAGAAAGGTCATGAATACCCATGACACATTGTTCTGTATTAAATTGTTTTGGTTCTCACAAAGATAGCATAGCAGAGTTGGATTTGGTCTCTAGATAAATATACTACAAACAATGATGAAATGCAAGAAGCTATGGTTTTTAAGACATTAAATGGACAGAAGCAAAGAAGGATGATGATCAGCAGGAGATAGCTACCAAATTAGATGAGGCCCTTATCCCTTCGCTCTTCCCCCTAAAGTCCTCTCCCTCCCCTTCTCCCTGTGCCCTCTTCCCACTGCAGTCCTTCCCTGTACTCCTCCCCCTGTACTCCTTCCCCTGCACTCAACACCTCTACACTCATCCTGCTGTGCTTCTCCCCTGCACTCCTCCCCACACTCCTCCCCTTCCACTTCTCCCTTCACTCCTCCCCCACTCCAGTACCACATTTTGTTGGGTCCCAGCAAGTTGGAGAAAGGAGAATACAGAAGTGCAGTAGGAACTCCACTCACTGTTCACAGAGAGCTGGGAGTGGTGCATGCTCCCATCAGGCACACTGAAGTACTTAACTTAGTGAGTATGGGGTAGAGTACTCAAATACCACTGGCTGAGCCCTCGAGAATTAATCACATGAGATCTAACACTGCTGTGAACCCGCTCAACAAATCTTAGACACAACACCTAAAAGTACCAAACTACATCCCAGAAAAAAAGAAAAGCACAAAATAGTCAATATCTGACCAGGTAGAAATTCCACTGAATGCAACTGAATTAAAAATCACAGATATGGGGCTGGAGAGAGGGTTCAACAATTAAGAGCACTGACAGTTCTACCAGAGGACAGGAGTTCAGCTCAGATATCAGGAGGTTCACAAATGCCTGGAACCCCAGGAGATCTGACATTTGCTTCTTGCCTTCATGGGCATCCACACATACCCGTGTTCCCATATTTCCAACACACACACACACACACACACACACACACACACACACACACACACCTTTTAAAAAATAACAGCTGACTGAACCAGAAGGAAAGAACCATCATGAGAACAATGGTCAGTTAAGAGAAGCTGATCCAGAAGTGACATCATTCTGAGACTCATTGGAGAAGGTCATTATTTGGATTTTAAATATTTCCCCAAATTAGATGAGCCCTTTACCACATGGTAAAGTCTTGATCTCCAGCCAGTGTTGCTATCAAGAAGTGGAGGAACCTTTAAAAGGTGGGGTCTACCAGAAGGCTGTCAGGTTAGTGGCATGTACTGAATGTTATCAGTATGCTAACACCATCCCTTGAATAAGATAGTGGACCCCAGTCTCACAGCACCCCCTTCACATTCCTAGCCAAATAGATTGTAAGATGTCCCTTGGATTTGAGAACATGTTTGAGCTGATTGTGTGTGTAATCACTTCATTTTCTTCACGAAATTTTTTAAATGAAAACGTCCTGGAATCTGAACTTTACATACAGCTGTTAAGGTTATTATTGATGCTTATTAGGCATGATCGGGAAAATAAAGGAGAAGAAAAGAAGAAAAGCAAATTGCTACTGAGAAACTCTTTCTAAAAACAAGAAGATGGAAAAGAGAAATCGTTAAGACTATGTAGTAAGATAACAACACAGGAGACCGAGTTCCTGCCACACATCACATCCAAACTGCAAGAGCCACAAAACGATCTCATACAGCATTCATCTTGTTGTCCTTTCATATTTAGTAAGCTACTTACTCACATATAAATTATCTAGCATTTTGGCATCACTCTTTTACTGCACAGCCAAAGAAATGGTGCAATTATTTTCTGTACTCAGCCTCTGGTAATTCTGTACCTTCTTAAATACTTGCAAAAATTCCCTGAATTTTATTTCTCAAATAGGGTATGTTTGAAGTTCTAGACTTCACAGAATTGTCATTTTGTCTCAGTTCTTACTGTCTCTCCACCCTACTCCCCCCACATTGCATTTATTTGCCTAAAGGAACAATAGCTTAAGGTTTTATAACTTTAAAATGTCCAGCCATGGACATAACTTTCACCCCACAAGAATATTCCATGACAAAACACATATGTAATTGGCCTCAATTTCTAGAATCTAAAATGCAAATGTGGTGCTCAGAGACACCTTGATAACTTGGCCTGAGACAGGGCTTCTCTCTCTAGCCTTTGACCTAATCTCTGAAGCCCCAGATGTCAACAAAGATGCCACTGCAGAGGATCCTATTATCTTTGTAGGTCATTTTATTTTATTCCATGTATTTATTTATAATAAAATAAGATATATTTTATTGCATTCATGCGTGTATGTCTATATACCATTTATATGCCTAGTCCCTTTACAGGCCAAAAAGAGTATCAGAAGGCTTGAAATTGGAGTGACAGATAGTTGTGAGCCACCATATGAGTACTGGCAGTTAAATGGAGTCCTCTGGAAGAACAGTGCTGAACCATCTCTCTAGCATTACATGTCTTTTCTTATTACTTAAATTATCTCATTGAGAAAGCTTTTATAGAAAGTTCTGCCTCCAATTTTGACTAAACATAATATTACAGAGGCCTTTTTCCTTCAAAATAAGCAACTAGCCTTTAATATCTGGATTTTGAATGAAATTGAAATTTACAATGTGGTCAATACACTTTATCAACTATATTGCCTGTGACATGTGTTTTCAGCTGTCTCTCTGAACACTGTGTAAACAAAACTAAAAATGCATGTGTGTGGCAGGAGACAGTATCATTCATGAGGTCATACTTTGGTCATTGCCACAGGTTTGCCTTATAAAGTACCAAGACTGCTGTGTTTTTAAAAATGCCTCTGTAAAGTCCAGTATTAGTAAAGAAGAAATCATGTCAAGGCACAGAATAGAGAAAAATGAAATGTAAAAGTAAGAGCTGGGAGGATGCCAGACTGTCCTGACTATGGCCCAGGAACACAGATTTAAATTACCCTGAATTCCACGTTCCAACTTAGTAACAATCTTGTGGAATTTTGTAGTAACAAAACAAAAAAGTAATAAATGAAAGTAGCCTGTAAATAAATTGTGGAAACATAAATTGGTAGGCTGATGCCTTTGTTATAGGTCCCAGCCAAATACTTCTTGATGATACTTTTAGCCTTTTGGTTAGTGACAACTAGGCATTTGTTCAGTTAATACATTCAATTAGTTTTTATATGTCAGTCTGTTAGTCAATAAGTCCAACTATGTCCAACACAGAGATGGGCAAGAGATGGCTATTTAAGATCTAAAGATAAATTGTAATTAGACGTTGGGTGTATAACATTTCAACCTCCCACAGTAACCAAATTTCTAATCAGTTAATTGATTATGCAGAAGGTTCAGTTGAAGGTGTAATTTCCTCCTGGGAATGTTAGATCACAGAGGAAAACACAAAACAAGCAGACAACAAACAAAACTAAGGGAAAATGTGGGCTTAGACATACTAAGAAAGAAAATTAAAACCAAGCCAAATTTATTTATTTATTTATTTATTTCCTTCCTTCCTTCTTTCCTTCCTTCCTTCCTTTCTTTCTTCCTTCTTTCTCACTTATCTATGTTTTAAAAATCATCTTTTAATTGATATAAGTCTAGTCCTTATCCCCCCTAAGGTCTGCCCTCCAACAGTTCCTCATCTCATTCCTCCTCCCCCTTCTCCAAGAAGATG
The DNA here is from genome assembly GCA_019843965.1 of Rhynchomys soricoides. NCBI lineage: Eukaryota > Metazoa > Chordata > Mammalia > Rodentia > Muridae > Rhynchomys > Rhynchomys soricoides. The sequence goes on along the minus strand of JADRCH010000130.1, from coordinate 1,345,236 downwards.
TCCTCACTCCCCCACCCCACTCAACAACCCCCTCCCCGTGCCAGGCCTTCCCACTCCCTGGGGCTTAAAGTCTCCTAAGGGTTAGGTACCTCTTCTCTCACTGAGGCCAGACCAGACAGTCCTCTACTGTATATGTGTTGGGGGCCTCGTACCAGCTAGTATATGCTGACTGATTGGTGGCTCGGTGTCTGAGAGATCTCAGGGGTCCAGGTTATTTGAGACTGAGGTCTCCCTATGGGGTCACCATCCTCCTCAGTTTCTTCCAGCCTTTCCCTAATTCAACCACAGGAGTCTCCAACTTCAATCCATTGGTTGGGTGTAAGTGTCTGCATCTGTCTCAGTCAGCTGCTTGTTGGGTCTCTTGGGGGTCAGCCATGTCTGTAAGCACACTATAGTATTAGTAATAGTGTCAAGCTTTGGAGTGTCCCCTTGAGATGGATCCCAATTTGGGGGTGGGGGGGTCACAGGACTTTCAGTCTCTTCTCCATTTTAGTCCCTGCAGCTCTTTTAGACAGGAACAATTCTGGGTCAGAGTTTTGACTGTGGTGGGATGGTAATCCCATCCCTCTACTTGATGCCCTGTCTACTGGATGTGAGCTCTACAAGTTCCCTCTCCCCATTGTTGGGCATTTCATCTAAGGTCCCTCCCTTTGAGTCCTGAGTCTCTCTCACCTCGCTGGTCTCTGGTACATTCTAGAGGGTCCCCCTTCCTACAGCCTCCTGAGGCTGCCTGTTTCCATTCTTTCTGCTGGCCCTCAGGGCTTCACTCCTGCCCCCAATACCTGATTATGTGCTCTTTCCCCTCTCTCTCCCCTTTCCCACCCAGACCCTCATTCTGCCCCCTGGGATTTCTTTCTTCTCCCTCCACAGTGGGGTTGAGGCATCCTCACTTGGGCCCTTCAGCTTTTTAACCTCCTTGAGTTCTGTGGACTATACCTTGGGTATTCTGTACTTTTCTTTTTTGGCTAATATCCAATCATTACTGAGTATATGCCATTCATGTCCTTTTGGGTCTGAGTTACCTCACTCAGGATGATATTTTCTAGTTCCATCCATTTGCCTACAAAATTCATGATGTCCTCATTTTTAATAGCTGAATAGTATTCCATTGTGTAAATGAACCACATTTTCTGTATCCATTCTTCCATTTGGGGACATTTGGGTTGTTTCTGGCTTCTAGTTATCACAAATAAGGAGGCTATGAACATAGTAGAGCATGTGCCCCTGTGGCATGGTGGGGCATCATTATGGTATATGGCCAAGAATGGTATAGCTAGGTCTTCAAGTAGGTCTAATTATCTGAGGAACCTCCATATTGATTTCCAGAGTGGTTATACCAGTTTGCAATCCTACCAGCAATGGAGAGGTGTTCTGCTTTCTTCACATCCTTGCCAACATGTGCTGTCACTTGGGTTTTTGATCTTAGCCATTCTGATTGGTGTAAGGTGGAATCTCGGGGCCTTTTTGATTTGCATTACCCTGATCACTAAGGATGTTGAACATTTCTTTAAGTGCTTCTCAACCATTCAAGATTCTTCAGTTATGAACTCTCTGTTTAGTTCTATACCTCATTTTCTGATTGGGTTGTTTGTTTTTTTGGAGGTTAGCTTCTTGAATTCTTTATATATTTTAGATATTAGCCCTCTATCAGATTTGGAAGTTTTTTTCCAAATCTGTAGATTGCCAATTTGTCCTATTGACTATGTCCTTTGCCTTAGAGAGGCTTTTCAGTTTCATCAGGTCCCATTTGTCAATTCTTGATCTTAGAGTCTGAACCATTGGAGTTCTGTTTAGAAAATATCCCCCCTTGCCCATGAATTTGAGGGTCTTTCCCACTTTCTCTTCTATTAGATTCAGTGTATCTGGTTTTATGTTGAGATCCTTGATCCACTTGGACTGGAGCTTTGTGCAAGGTGACAAATAAGGATCTGTTTTCATTTTTCCACATACAGACAGCCAGTTAGACCAGCATCATTTACTGAAGATGCTTTCTTTTTTTGATTGTATATTTTTGGCTTCTTTGTTAAAGATCAAGTCTCCATAAGTGTGTAGTTTTATTTCTGGGTCTTCGATTTGAATCCATTGATCAATGTATCTGTCTCTGTACCAATAACATGCAGTTTTTATCATTATTACTCTGTAGTATAGCATGAGGTCAGGAGTAGTGATTTCCCCAGAAGTTCTTTTATTGTTAAGAATTGTTTTTGCTATCCTGGGTTTTGGTTTTTCCATATGAAACTCAGAATTGCTCTTTCTATGTCTTTGAAGAATTATGTTGAAATTTTGAAGGGATTGCATTGAATCTGTAGATTGCTTATGGTAGGATAGACATTTTGCTATGTTAATTCTACCAATCCATGAGCATGGAAGATCTCTCCATTTTCTGAGTTCTTCAGTTTCTTTCTTGAGAGACTTGATGTTCGTATCATACAGACCTTCCACTTGCTTTGTTAGAGTTATCCCAAGATATTTCAAAACATAAAAACTCCTTACTCAAAATATCCAGGAAATCCAAGACACAATGAAAAACCCAAATATAAGAATAATATGGATAGAGAGAGCAAAAACATCTTCAACAAAATCATAGAAGGAAACTTCCCCAACCTAAAGAAAGAGATGGCACAAATGTTCAAGAAGCCTAAAGAATGCCAAATAGATTAGACCAGAAAAGAAAATACTCTTATCACATAATAATCAAAACACTAAATGTACAAAACAAAGAAAGAATATTAAAATCTGTACAGGGAAAAGGTCAAGTAATATATAAAGGCAGACCTATCAGAATTACACCAGACTTCTCAACAGAGACCCTAAAAGCCAGAAGAGCCTTGACAGAGGTCATGCAGGCCTTAAAAGAACACAAATGCCAGCCCAGGCTACTATACCCAGAAAAACTCTCAATCATCATAGATGAAGAAACCAAAATATTCCAAGACAAAATCAAACTTAAATAATTTCTATCAACCAATCTAGTCCTACAGAGGATTCTAGAAGAAAAACTCCAACACAAGGAGGGTACCTACACCAAAGAAAAAACAAGATTATTAATCATCTCACAACAAAACAAAAAGGAGAGAATCATGTACACATAATTCTACCTACAACAACAAACATAACAGAAACTAACAATGATCTATCTTTGATATTTCTCGATACCAATGGACTTAATTCCCCAATAAAAAAACATAAGCTAACAGACTGGATACACAGGCAAGATCCAGCATTTTGTTGCATACAAAAAAAAAAAAAAAAAAAAAACTTCAATAAAAAGACAGACACTATCTCAAAGTAAAAGGCTAGAAAAAAAATCTTCCAAGCAAATGGTCCTAAGAAACAAGTGGAAGTTGTCATGTTAATATCCAATAAAATAGACTTTCAACCAAAAGTTATCAAAAGAGATGGAGAAGGACACTTCATATTCATCAAAGTAAAAATCCACCAAAAGAAACTCCCAGTTCTACACATCTATGTCCCAAATTCAAGGGCACCCTCATTCATAAAAAAAAAAAAAAAAAAACAAAAACACACATTGAACCTCATACAATAAGTGTGGGAGACTTCAGCACCCCATTCTCACTAATGGACAGGTAATTGAAACAGAAACTAAACAGAGACACAGTGAAACTAACATATATTACGAACCAAATTGATTTAACAGATATCTACAGAACATTTCATTCTAAAATAAAAGAATATACCTTCCTCTCAGCACCTCATGGTACCATCTCCAAAACTGACCATATAATTGGTCACAATACAAGCATCAACAGATACAAGAAGATTGAAATAATCCCATGCCTCCTATCAGATCACCACGGACTAAGGTGAGATTTCAATAACAAGATAAACAGAAGAAAACCCACATACCCATAGGAGCTGAACAACTCTCTACTCAATGATAATTTGGTCAGTGAAGAGATAAAGAAAGAAATTAAAGACTCCCTGGAGTTCATTCAATGAAAATGATGGAACAGCATACCCAAACTTATGGGACACAATGAAAACAGTGGTAAAGGGAAAACTCATAGCTCTAAGTGCCTTCATAAAGAAATTGGAGGGATCCCACATGAGAAGATTAACAGCACATCTGAAAGCTCTAGAGCAAGAGCAAATATACCCAAGAGGAGTAGAAGGCAGCAAATAATCAAATTCAGGGCAGATATCAACGAAATAGAAATAAAGAGAACTGTACAAAGAATCAGGAAAACCAAAAGCTGGTTCTTTGAGGAAATCAACAAGATAGATAAACCCTAGCAAAACTAACTAAAGAACAAAGAGACAGTAACCAAATTAACAAAATCAGAAATGAAAATGGAGGCATAACAACAGAAACAGGAAATTCAAAAAAATCATCAGAACCTACTACAAAAGCCTATATTTAAAAAAAAAAAACTGGAAAAGCTAGATGAAATGGATGATTTCATAGATAGAAACTATCTAAACCACCCCATATCCCCTAAGGAAATAGAAGAAGTCATTTAAAAAAACAAAAACAAAACCCTCCCATCCCATCCCACCCCCCAAAAAAGCCCAGGGCCAGATAGATTTAGTGCAGAATTCTACCAGACCTTCAAAGAAGAGCTAATATCAACACTCCTAAAACTATTCCATAAAATAAAAACAGAAGGAACACTACCTAATTCATTCTATGATGCCACAATTACTATGATACCTAAACCACACAGAGATCCAACAAAGAAAGAGAACTTCAGACAAATTTTGCTTATCAATATCGCTGCAAAAATACTCAATAAAATTCTAGCAAACTGAATCCAAGAACACATCAAAACTATCATTCACCATGATCAAGTAGGCTTCATCCCAGGGATGCAGAGTTGGTTCAATATACAAAAATATATTAATGTAATCCACTATATAAACAAACTCAAAGAAACAAATCATATGATCATCTCCTTAGATGCTGAAAAAGCATTTGACAAAATACAACATCCCTTCATATTAAAAGTATTGGAAAGATTAGGAATTCAAGGCCCATATCTCATCATAATAAAAGCAATACACTGGAAACCAACAGCCAATATCAAATTAAATGGACAGCTACTTGAAGAAATCCCATTAAAATTAGGGACAAGTCAAGGATTCCCACTCTCCCCATATCTATTCAATATAGTACTTGAAGTTCTAGCCAGAGCAATAAGACAACAAAAGGAAATGAAGGGGATACAAATTGGCAAAGAAGAAGTCAAGGTATCATTATTTGCAGATAATATGAGAGTATACATAAGAGACCCCAAAAATTCTACCAGAGAATTTCTACAACTGATAAATAATGTCAGCAAAGTGGTTGGATATAAAATCAACTCGAACAAATCTGTAGCCTTCCTTTATACAAACAATAAATGGACTGAGGAAAAGATAGTGAAACAACACCCTTCAAGGTAGTCCCATGCCTACTTTCTAAAAGCCAAAATACTAAAGTAGAATTGAAAATGCCTCTGCTTATTATGGCTGTAGCAAAAATTTTGAGTTCACTTTAACAGACAGATTTTCTAAAACAATTAGACTAAAAGAATAACACAGAGCCTTAGCCAATACCTATCACATATATTAACTCAAAATAGATCACAGACCAAACATAAAACACAAAAATAGATCCTTGAAGGTGAGCATGTCAGAGAAGCCAGGCACCCCTGGATTGGTGTTTAAAGAAAAGAGGAAATAATTGATAAGCTGGAATTAATTAACATAAAAATGCTACTGTGAAAGAGAATAAAGATGCAAGTTTGGGAAAATATTTCTACTAGATAGCATTGATTAAGCATCCTTAACTTCAATACTCAAAGAAGTTTTGAAATAAACAATAAAAATTTTTTAAATGAGCCCAAAACTTTAATACACATGTTTCATAAAAAGATATTCAGATTACAAACAATAAAAAATATTCTGTGTCACATGCTAGCCTGAAAACGTAAATTGGAGGAACAATGAGATACAAGGACACAGTATTACAATATCTGAAATCCAGAACTCTGACCCAGGATCTCCTGCTCACTGCTGGTGGGCTATGAAATGACACAGACACTTTCTAAATGCTATGAGCAGACATTGTTAGCAGCTTGTTGCAAAACAAAACGTGCTTGACCATGTGATACAGCAATCAGATTCCGTAGCATGTACTCGGGTTAGCTGAAGGATTACAACCATATAAAACCCTGTATGGAATACCTATTGTAGTTTGGAAGGTGACACTTTCCAGAAGGTGAGTAGATAAAGATGACAAAACATTGTTTGATACTAACAAAGAATGGCAATAGCTGCCTGCCACAAAGAGATGCCAGGAAAACTCAAGCATATTCTGTAAGGCTTTATGGTTTCAATCCAGTGAGTCTGACAATTGCAAAGCTATTAAGGCAGCAAAAAGAGAAGTGGTCCAAGGGTTAGGACAAGGTAGATATGGGTAGAGAGGGCCAGAAGATTTTCTACCTACATTGAAACTATTCTCTATGCAGCCATAACAGCGGATGAATGTCATCATACAGTTTCGAAAAACCCTGGAATATATAAAACCAAAAATGAACTCTAATAACAACTGTAGACTTTGAGCTATCCTTAAAGACCATGGATGCATTGGTCTTGTAAATGTACCAGTCTGAGGAAGGATGCTGGTGTGCTGTAAGGGGTGAATGTATGTGACAGTGAAAGGTAAATGGGGCCACTATCTTCCTCAAGCTTTCTGCCAACTGGAAATGGCTCCAGACAGATTTCTGATAAAACAAATAGGATTTATGTGGAATAAATATCCCAGTGTTTCATTGCTCATGTGCTGTAACTGTCCTCCTCCCAGGCTTGTCATTAACAGCACTGCAGGTGCCTCTCCATTGAGTAGATTGTCACCAGCCCTGATTTCCCACCCCCAAGTCCCTTCTGAAACCTTCAGAGGCAACATTCAAATGTCTGCTATTTCCAACTTCATGTAGGCTAACTGATGAAGTTAGATGCTTTTTCTATCACAACCTTCCATCAAGATATTTTCCTAAGCTAAAAATAGTTGTTGTTTTAAGAGAAAAGATTTTCATAGAGAATATCACTGCTATAGGTCTTCTAGAACAAAGGGATTCATAATCAACCACTATGTATCTTTATCATTCAAATATTACTATGCAATCCCACTAAATGTATTTATTCATAGTTTATGTTCTCATGCTAGTGATATCTCACATATATAGCATTAGTACCACGCTGTCACGACTTACTAAGGTCCACGCCTGGGTTCTGGCAGCATTACAAGTTGGTCTGGCTATCCATCCTCAGTAGATCAATGAGAGAAAGGCATAAAAGGGAAATGTATTCAATGTAGCCACATGAGGAGGAGAAAATAGAGATTGGATGACTCCAGGTTTACTGTCATGGCCATGAAATAGTCTGACTTTTAAAAACAGGGCAAGAGGTGTGCACAACTAAGCAGTCCTCTTCACAGTGTGCTCCTGCTCACCACTGACCTATTACTGTCTTGGCTCCAAACTCTCCTGCAAGGTGATCTGACATATTGTCAAAACTGTGTGAAATCTCATTTAGAGAACAGGTTTCTCCTCTGGCTGGCACAGTCTTCAGTGTCTCCCTTCCCTCACGCTGAGGTTCCTGGGTAAATTTCAATTCCTTGAAGACTATTGCTTCAATAGGCTAGTCTAAAGAAGGGACACGAGTGTCTTTCTCTGGAATGTCTTTGTCCTGCTTTGCTGCTCCTTTGGCATAGCAACAAATCATTCTTCTGCATGCTCCCATGCTCCATGCAAAAGAAATGTGGTGTTGGCATCATACGTGGTGCACGTTGGGCCCTTGCATGTTTTCCTATTGCAGTTTCTCTCCTTTCAAACCCATGTGACCTTTCTGTTTGATGAGCTCAGTGGAGAAATCTTACAGAAATAGAAATTCCAAAACCACTTTCAAGATATATGTACAATTGAAATGGTAAATGCAATAAGTTTTCTTGTTGTTGTTATTTTAAGTGTGTGTGTGTGTGTGTGTGTGTGTGTGTGTACACTTGCAAGTGTGTGTTTCTATGGGCACGTGTAGGTGAGTACCTGCATCTGAGGGCAAAGGCCTCTAATCTGCCAGTCTGTACTGGGAACCAAACTCAAGTCCTCTGCAAGAGCAGTACTTGTTTTTAACCTCCAACCTATCTCTAGAGCCCAGCAGAATGTCTTCTTAGCTTCAAATCCAAAGTTAAAAGAGTATTCCCCGCGTAATTTAAAGGCACCCTTTGTAAACATGGTAGTGTAAAGAGGGAAGTAGCTCAGTTCCTGAACTAAGATATGTGGAGAGATTTAGTACTAACACAGAAGGGTGCAATTAGAGAAAGACGAACTTGAGTAGATTATAAAATAGATGCATATCTTTACAGTAAAATGCTTGCAGAGAGAAAGTTTTTCCTCATTCCCTGTGTTTTTTAGAAGAAGAAACTGAGACAGGAATGAGGACATGTTGGAGAGAACACAGAACTCCATGCTAGATTCTTCAATGTTCTGGAATTTACACCAGAATTAAAGTCTTTATAGTCTTGTACCCTGGGGGAGGGGAAGAAGGAAGTGAGGCCTCTTCACGGCCTCTTCAAGGCAGGCATAAAAGACCATGTTATCTTTTATCTAGTACCAAGAGTTCACAACCAGAGAATATTCAGCTCCTCTCCCAGTCCTGTTACTTGTTTAAATATAGTGGCATTTGCAAAGCTTTATGTCCAGGAGAAAGGGAGGATCATGCGCAGATGGAGAGGGTGGCAACTGTTTCTCTATCCCTTCTGTGTTAAGACATAGGTTTAAGCTCTGTAGACTCTAAGTTGTACTAATAGTGTAACTTAGATGAACTTGATGCTACTCTGTGAGTGTGACTAAGGAAATCATCAAGGGACATGATGCATACTAAGATTAGCACCATCTGATCTGAAGAGATAAGATAAGACACAGTGGTAAAAGAACCCAGTGAGAGCCAGGCTGCCAGTACGAACAGTTTTCTGAAAAGGATGTAGGCAGCATCAGAACTGTAATGACCAAGAAAAGAAGAATCCTCAGTCCTCCTCCTCCCACTAGATGGCACCTCCTGACAAGATGCTGGCTAGCGAAAGAACCCCTAAGACAGGCATGGAGGCCAGCCTATTGCTCACACCAAGGCAGGACAGAAGTAATCCATAGAGGAAAAGAACAACACTTATGGTTAGAAGACTCAAAATCAGAAATATTCAAGCACACTCATCAAAAGCCTGGCCGATATTCTGCCCATGGGATGAAGGTCAAAACCTAATGACTCTGAAAAACAAGCTTATGAGACTCTTGGGCCAAAGAGAACTGCTTTGGAGCTCAGCCAAGGAGTTTGGGAAAGGAAACCGTTCATCATGCTCCCGTGGTAAATCTGAAGCTTGTGGTTACAGCAATAGGTGCCTCACACATCTTTTCTCTGTATAATCCCCCCTTCTCGCTCCAAGTCCTTCTGTGTTCCCCTCAAGAACTCCTCTCAAATTTGTGACCTCTTATACTTACTATATTTACAAACACACACATATAAAAGAGAGGTCTGTGTGTGTCTATGGTATATGTGTTTGTATGTGCATGCATGTGTGTGCGTGTGTGTGTGTGTGTGTGTGTGTGTGTGTGTAAAATCTATAGCTGACTGAGTCCAGTTAGTGTTGCTCACATGTACACGTGTTTAGGGTTTCCCATGTAGGGTTAGCGAACTTGCTAGGGGTTTCGATCCTAGAGAAAACCATTTCTCTTTACCTTGGCAGCCATTGACAGCCTATAGTTCTTGTCTATGAATGGGACCTTGGGGAATTCCCCACACATCGAAATTAGCATGTTTTAATTGGTGTGGTCATGAAACATGTCGTGTGCAAGCAATAATACAAATAATAAAATTGAAGTTGTGTGGACACAGCAATCTGTCTTGTCCAAAAGACATTAGGTCCCAACAGGCCTCCTGCTTTTGCAGTCTTTCTAACTCTGATATTTTCTGCGCCTTACATGTACAGGTTGTTTTATAAATGTACCAGTTAGAACTTTTATTCATTTATTCTCTGTATTCTGATCAGTTGTGGATCTTTGTGGTAGTTCCCATCTGTTGCAATAAGAGATTTCCCTAATGAAGGGTGAGAGCTACACTTTGTTATTGGTATTTACAATATAATTGATATAATTAATAATTATTATTAATTATGAAATGGGAGTAGTAGGTTCTCCCTTAGCATCTATGATCTCTCCATCCACAGGTTCTTGGATACAGTAGGTTTAGAGTAGTCTTAGAGTAGAGTAGCTTTAGAGTAGAGTAGTCAACTCATGTTTCTGCCTATTGAGCAAGACTAAAGACCAATTAGACAGCTGTTGGTTACCCACAAGACTAAGTGCTATTATTGCACCTCTAATAATATCTTGATGAGCTGGTCCTTATTGTGGTTTAGAGGCTTTTCAGCTAGTCATGGCTGTTTATTATATTTTCCCCTTAACAGCTTGCTTAGCACCCTCCACTATTACAATAGTCCCCAGGAAAGAGGCCTCTAAATCAGTACTAGTTTGATTCCTCCAAGTCCTGTGTCCAAAGCACATGGTATCTTTAACAAGAGGGTTTTACTTTCAAGTTTGAGAGGCAGTGAAGGGCAACAGCAATATCCTGTATTGCTTTAGAAGTGTCCTGGAACCCTTCTGACCAACCATTCGAAGGGAGGAGTTCCTCTCCTGACACTGGAGATTATTTTAGGGAGTCAATGGATACGGGGGTGAATCTTATTACCCCATGGGAGGAGGTTCTATTTAAATTACACACACGCATGCATGTGCGCACACGCACACGCGCACACACACACACACACAGACACACACAATGCAATTTTTAAAAAAGTGTGTATATAGATGATTTGCCTGCATGTATGTCTGAGTATCACTGTGAACCTGTCTTCAGAGATAACAGAGATGCAAGATAATGTGTCTTTTAATATTTTATACCTGAAGTTATAGATAGATAATCACCATGAGGGTGCTGAGACTTGAACCCAGGTCCTCTCAAAAAGCAGCCAGTGGTTTGAACTGCTGAGCTATTGCCTTTTTACATATATTTTCAAGTAAGCCCATAAAATGTTACCCAATGGCTTTCTCAAACACTGTGTTATTTATCCATCATCTTTCTCCTTCAAGGCAATCCTCCCTCCTCCTGGTCCTCAGTTGTTTTCTCTGTCCCCACTTTCCCTCCTCACAGCACCTGTATCCTTCTGTGCCCCATTCAAGAGTCCTTTCTCCCCTCATCTAGCCCACAGTCTCTTGCTTACTGTGTTTATTCCAAGTTACACATTTCAATCTCAAGATTCAGAGTTAGGATCTACAAATAAGTGAGAGATTGTGACATTTGTCTTTCTGGGTCTGGGTCACCCCACTCAGTGTGATATCTTCAAGTCCATCCATTTGACTGAATATTTCATGATTTAATTTTTCCTTACATTTAAATAAAACTCTACTGCATTTGTACCACATTTTCTTCATCTGCACACCAGCTGACTGACATTGGTGCTTCTTGCATTTTGTCTCTATTTTGAGTAGAATGGCAATCAGCTTGGCCAAACTATTACCTTGGTATTAGGGTACTTTAAGATTTTAACTTTTTTTAGATTGCTGTTATCCATCTACTACTATCTCTCTCCAACTTCCTCTCGTGTCCTCCACCCAACTCTTTTGCAACTTCCTTCCCCCTTGCTTGTTGTTGTTATAAAGAATAACACAATTATTCCAATTAGTGATGTCCGTATGTGTGTAAGGACAGGTCATCTAATAGGACGTGAGCAATCTAACAACAGCTGTATCTCTAGAGGAGAGTGACTCTTCCTCCTTTAGCAGCCATCAACTGCCAAGTCAGCCAAGAATGGAGCCTTGAAAGCTCCCATCCCACCCATACTGGAATTTTGACTGTCTTGATCTTGTGCAGATTTTGTTTAGGCCACAATAGTTGTTGTGCGTCAATGTGTATAATAGTTGTGTCATGTCCAGAGTAAGTCAATATTTCATAGGTACTCTCTATGGCCATAGTTGCTACATTCTTTCTTTCCCCTACTTTTGAGATGTTCCATGAACCTTGGATAGAGGGATGTTGATAAAAAATGTGCATCTACAGCTGAGCACTCACAGCTACTTATATATGACATGTTGACAAGTTATAAATTTGCACTATCTGCTGCAAAAAGAAGCTTCTTTCATCAAAATCTATGATTACAAACAAAAAATTGTAGGTAACTTGACAGTATGATCATTTATCAATACTAGATACCTCTAGAACCTATGATTTCTATAGTCACTGGCTTCATAACTGATATGGTACCAGGTGTGAAATCCTCTGCAGAGCTAGGCTCATATCCACACATGAGAATACCTGGAGGTCTTTTCCAGGACTTCCTTCACTGATGGAATGTGATATGTCAGGGTAAGCCAAATAGACCCTTGCCTCTCCTAGTTGTTTCTGTCAATGTTTTATACACAGTACTAAAAACTAAGTAAGATACAAAAAGTAAATGTTATCATAGTAAACTTAGAGAGCCCTTGTGATGTGCTAGCCACTGCTGTTTGTACCATGTGTAAGCATACCATTTTATCTCAATTATCTGATGTATTTATTCTGAACAATGTTGTGGGAGGGGTCAGAAAGAACCAAAAAAGATGACCAAAAACTTTCTGTAGAGAAAGTTTTTTGAGCTTATATGTGGATGATCTCTAGATGATTGCACTAATGTTTTATATATTGAGCATGAGCTGCCTTTGATACTAAAACATGGTGTGACGCTTTGTATATGCTTGGCCCAGGGAGTGGCACTATTAGGAGATGTGGCCTTGAAGGAGTAGGTGTGTTAATGTGAGAATGGTTTTTTAAGACCCTCATTCTAGCTGCCTGGAAGTCAGCCTTCTCCTAGCAGTCTTCAGATGAGTACCATACCAGAATAAAAGTGGCTTAACTGAGTCATTCCTTCTCAGTATCTCTCATGAAGCAACAGTGAATGGGCCAGCTCAGTAGGCAGTTATTTCATGGCTTAATGGGAAAGGAGTCATAAGCAGGCTTACTCACAGGATTGCTAAGAAGTCTCAGTTCTTTGCCATATGGACTTTTTTATAGGCCAATATCATGACATGAATTTCTCCAGAAAAAAATCAATCCAAATGAGAAAGAGAAAGATGGAAACCATAGTCTCTACATGAGCTATCATGGGAAATGACATTTCTTTGCAACGTTTATTTGCAACTCAATAGTGGAGGAGGAAGAGCTTGTGTAGTGATGTGACTATTTGCAGGCAGCAGTCATTAGCAACCCTCTTAGAGGGTGTCTATCATATTTAAAACACCCATGAAATTAACACACTATTCTCTGTGTTACTGACTACAACAATCAATCTTGTTTTATAGCAAAATTAAAAAACATTTGGACTATAGTATTTTGAAGTATAGCTGATAAGTATAGTATAAATAATGACAAGTTTTATGGACAAAATAAGTATTTATTTATATTGTGATTTAATAGTAAAGCATGAGATAAACCTTGAGCAATAAGAATTCAACTCTCTAAACATTATTTCTACATGAATTAGCATTCTGTGGAATTTTGGCTCTCGGATTAATATTATTTTTACACCAATGTGACCAATACCCATGAAAATAACTTAAGGAAGGAAATGTTTATTTTGACTGTCAAATTTAAATAATTAAATAATACTAAGTCTCTAGGCCCAATGCACTTGGAACAAAAACTTGAGAGCAGTAGCATACAGGAAGGATATGTCTTTTCTTCTTGGTAAACAAAAAAAAACAAAAACAAGGTCAGGGTGGGGGGTAGAGGAGAGGAAGAGGCGCTGCATCCTTAAGAAATCAAACTCAGAAACCTCTTTCTTCTAGATTGGCCTGACTGCCCCAAGTTTCTAGTATTTCACCAAACAGAGATAAAGACTTTAGTACATAAGCTTCTGAAGGGAGTACTTCATATCTAAGCCATATTTTTCCTGCCCCTCAAAAGTTTTTTTGCACTGCTCCAATGGAAATTATATTCTGCTAATCTTTAAGAGCTGACCAGATGGCTGGGTGAGTAAAAGCACTTGATGTCAGGCCTGACAACCTGAGTTAGATTTCTGGAACCCAAAGAGTGTAAAGAGAGCACTGATTTCCACATTTAACATATGTACACACACACACACACACACACACACACACACACACACATATTGATTAATTAATCAATTAATGCAATCCTTAAAAATCCTAAGTTAAACATCTAACATCTCTTTGAGACTTAAAGTAAACTTCTAGCTGTGAGTTTCTGTCAATTTTTTTTAAGTTACATGCTTGAAGGTACATTGGCATGGAGTAAATAATTCACTCCAAAATAAAAAATGAGGTGATAGCAAGGATAGGCCCCAAGTAAAACTGAATCCCAGCAGAACAAGCATTAAATTCTATATTCCATTTCAAGCACCCAGGGCACATGGTAGCATAATCTAATCTCCAAAGGCTTGAATAGTCCTCTGCCCATAGCCTTATTAGAGAAACCCACATAGGTTGTTATAGTTTTTCTCACTTAGTTTCTTGTTTTGTGTGTGTGTGTGTGTGTGTGTGTGTGTGTGTGTGTGTGTGTTTGCATGCGTGTGTGATGATACTAATCTTTTCAGCCCTTTTAAAGTTATAGCCAGGCTAGCCTGGCCTTGCACTTGTGCCCCTCTTGTCTCTGGATACTTTAACATATCCTCCTAGAATGTAGCATCACATCTAACCACATACCATCACTCTTGTCTTGCTCTGTGTCTAGTTTTTCTGGATTCACATTTACATTTCCTAGGCTGTTCAATATCCCAAGGTCTTCATAGGAGCTTAGACTTGATGTTGAAGCATCATGAGTTAGCTTCTTATAAGTAATCAACCTGTTAAAAATTGACTGGACTGTGAGAAGCTCTTTTGGACTCTTGGTAGAAGTCTCACTGCCCCATAGCTTTTCTTTTCTGGAGGCTTGCAAAATATTCATTATAAACTGGCTAAAAGCATCTGGAAAAAATATGCCATTGTGTGAGTGCTAACTGTCTTGACATTTTATTCACCAAATTTATTAGTCCATCATATTTAAACAGTATGACAAATAATTTCCAGATATAGACAAAATGTAGGCTTTGTCATAACTAGCATATTTGGCATTAGGTACAGTTCCCAGGGAATTCTTAGTCTCATCCTAAACTTCATAAACCTGTTCATAAAAGTCAATAGCTTTATCAATATTTGGTCTTCTGAGCTCTCCTAGAACATCCATTAAACATTGCATTTTAGAAACTTTCAAGCCTGTATGCATTTTCTAATTCTTCCAAATTCTACCCATAAACCAGTTCCAAAACTTCAAGAAACAACAATGAGTCATTTATTAATTACTTTGTAATATTATAACCAAATTACTAACAGAACAAATTAAAGGAGGATTTATTTTATATCACTGTTTGATATTATGCACTTGAGTAAAATATCACTGTAGAAGGGGTGGGACAAAGAGCCTTGTTCATCTATGGGAAACAAGAAGCAAAAAATGAGGGAAGAAGAACCATTGACCTAACTGCAGTTGGGTAGGTCTTGCTTCCTAAAATTTCTAGAACATCAACATGAGGACCAAACTTTCAAAACATGAGCCTTGTCAGGGTGTACTCCATTCCAAGCCATGACAATCCTGTCTTGAAATTGTATTGTACAAGATGTCACCAAATTAGGAAAACAAAGAACTAACCCTCAGTCCTACATGTTTAGTACTCTATCTCAGTACCCTTGGAGAGGATTGCAAATATTTGACCCAAAGTCCAATGATTACTAAACACAGTTAGTTCTCCATCTTTCCTTGCTAGCTTTCCACATGATTCCAAAATTCATTGTATTAACTATGCTCACCTATTAATCACCATAGAATTGTTTGATTGTGGTATTAATTAGACACATTCTTCAAGGATGCATTGTTATAAGCAAAGAACAAGTACATGTCAATTTCTATATGATATAGACAGGATCCAAGTTAGTTATCTTGATTACTTTTATTGAGTGTGGCAGACACGGGTGCTCCTTTTAATTATATGATCGTTCTTGAAAGCATAGGATATCTTGAAAAATTATGAAAAAGAACTATATGTCTTCAAAGGTTTGTGGCCAAAGAGTCTATTGGCAAGATCAGCCCAAGTCCAGTTTTTTTGTTGTTGGTGGTGTTGGTAGTGGTGGTGGTGGTTTTTTGTTTGTTTGTTTTGGGTGTTTTGTCATTTCCAATGTCTTTTACTGCTTTTAATAAAGATAGACTAAGAGGTAACCTCTGGCTTCCAAGTCCCTTCTATGCCTTCATCAGGATGAACCACATCGATGCCCAGTCTCTTGGAAGAGTTTTCTCTAACTCTCTTGACCACTCTGTTCAAAGTAACACTCTCCTCACAATGCCAATACCAGCAGGAAGTCTTAACTTGAATAGATTAAGGCTACTTTAGAGCCCCCATTTATAGGTTATCTATATAGGTTATCTAAATTTTTGTGGACAGGAATGAGAGGAATAAATACATTCAGAGCAAAACTTGGTAGACTAAAAGCCTCAGGAGTATGGGAAGAACTAATAGATGTGCTTGGCTGAAGTGAATACTGAATGAAATGGAAAGAGGAAGGAATGATGTGTATGGTACAATTAACAAATCCATCGTATTCCGGGATACATTTGGAGCCTGTAATCATTCTCAAAGGAAAAGTAGATGGCTAGGTTTGGTTAAGTTTTTGTAAGAAAACAATTGTGGCTAAGAGAAATCAAAAAATCTGATGTTCAGGAGCAGAGCTTGAAAAAAAATTTTTTTAATTGGATACTTTATTTATATTTCAAATGTTATCTATCCCCTTTACTGATCCCCCCCCCAAAAACCTATCCCATCCCCCTCCCCCTGCTTCTATGAGGGTGTTTCCCTCCCACCCAGCCACCCACTCCTGCCTTCCTAACCTCAAATTCCCCTACACTGGGGCATCCATCGAGCCTTCACAGGACCAAAGGCCTCTCTTCCCATTGATGCCTGACAAGGCCATCCTCTGCTACATATGCGGCTGGAACCATGGGTCCCTCCATGTATATTCCTTGAATGGTGGTTTAGTCCCTGGGAGCTCTGTGAAGTCTGGTTGGTTGATATTGTTCTCCCTATGGAGTTGCAAACTCCTCCAGCTCCTTCAGTCCTTTCTCTAACTCCTCCATTGTAGACTCTGTGCTCAGTCCAACGGTTGGCTGCAAGCATCTGCCTCTGTACTTGTCAGGCTCTGGCAGAGCCTCTAAAGAGATAGCTATATCAGGCTCCTGTCAGCAAGCATTTATTGGTATCCACAATAGTGTCTGGGTTTGGTGACTGTATGTGGGATGGATCCCCAGGTATGGCAGTCTCTGGATGGTCTTTCCTTCAGTCTCTGCTCTACACTTTGTCTCCATGTTGGCTTTTATGAGTATTTTGTTCCCTTTTCTAAGAAGGACCAAAGCACCCACGCTTTAGTCTTCCTTCTTCTTGAGCTTCACATGGTCTGTAAATTGTATCTTGGGTATTCCAAATTTTGGGGCTAATATCCACTTACCAGTGAGTGCATACCATGTGTCTTCTTTTGTGATTGGGTTACCTCACTCAGGATGATATTTTCTAGTTCCATCCATTTGCCTGAGAATTTCATGAACACTCTATTCAATGATAACTTAGTCAAAGAAGAAATAAAGAAAGAAATTAAAAACATTTTAGAATTTAATGAAAATGAAGGCACAGCATATCCAAATTTATGGGACACAATGAAAGCAGTGATAAGAGGAAAACTCATAGCTCTGAGTGCCCAAGAAACTGAAGAGAGCATACACTAACAGCTTGACAGCACCCCTGAAAGCCCTAGAACAAAAAGAAGCTACTATACCCCAGAGGAGTAGACAGCAGGAAATAATAAAACTCAAGGCTGAAACAACCATATAGAAACAAAAAGAACTACAAAGAATCAACAAAACCAGGAGCTGGTTCTTTGAGAAAATCAACAAGAAAGATAACCCCTTAGCCAGACTAACCATAGGGCACAGGCACGCTATCCAAATTAACAAAATCAAAAATGAAAAGGAAGACAACAATGGAAACTGAGGAAATTCAAAAAATCATCAGATCCTACTACAAAAGACTGTACTCAACAAAATTGGAATTTCTGGATGAAATGAACAATTTTCTAGACAGATACCAGAGCTTAAGAATTTTTAAAGATGATAACAGCACTCCATCTATTCAACTGCAGTGTTTTTTGTCATGATGTCCTATAATGCAATCACAGAAAGAGCATGGGCAGGTCTAATGGATGACACCACCTATGAAACATAACATATCCAGGCAGCAGAAGGCTGTTAAAGCAACACAAATTTCATTGTACAGTATTAACTTAGAATTTTCTTGTTCTGGATAATTTTGAATAAAATATATCCTGAATGAATGGTGGGGTATAAAGCAGACAACTATGACCAACAGGAAGAAAAAACTCTTGATTTGAGCTCTGTACTCTTGGTGGGCCCACATATCAGGCCAATGGGCTTTTATCAAATGAAGAATGACAGCCAGCTGTATCAGAAAGAGGACCAGAACTGTTGTCATCATAATGACAATTATGGAGTAGTTTATGATGATGATGTCCCTGCAGTTGAGAGATCTGTGAAACTCAAAGCACCGCTGTTGCTCTGTATAACTTGGATCTGTGCCATACTGTAAAAAAAATATCGGCAAAAAGATGAAGCTTCCTGCCATCCAAATAACAATACTTAGAGCCACAGCATGGAACTTTTGTAACTGTTGCATTTGGAGTTTCTTAAAATAGATGAGCAATCGAAGTATAACAATGGCCACATAAAAGACAAAGGTAAGGTACATATGAGCATATATGATGCCACTAACCATTCGGCAGGTAAATGACCCAAGCTTCCAGACTGCTGAAAGATAGTAGCTGAGGCGAAATGGAAGACTAATCAGGAGAAGGGCGTGCAGCACAATGATATTAATGATGATCGTAGCAATCGCTGATTGGCTATTCCTTTGGAACATCATGTGTGACATCATAACTGTTCCAAGGGTGCCTCCAAATAAGACCACGCTATAGGCTGTTGTCAGAATTGTCCTGCAGTAGGCATCGCAGACTTGCTGTGCTGTAGGTATCACCATGCTTGAGCCATTTGACACCATGGCTGCATTCATCACACCCATGGTTTATTGTGAAGAAATTAGATCACAAACTGTCAAAGGAAAAGTTTTACAAAATTATAATTGACAAACTGAAACAATGCAATCATGTACAAATACTGAACTTTTCAATCCTTGAAGACTCTTTAAAAACCTTGAAATCACACAAAAGAAGTACTGTTGGACCTTCTGCCCAGTAATCCAAACATACTGGAGACAAGAGTGAATGAAATTAAATAACAAAGTTGGGTAGGTTTGAATGTAGAGTTCAGAACTGTGCTCTTATATATTCTATAAACATGTATGCGTGTCAGGACAAGTGGAGTATCAAGAGAGAGAAATATCCAGATGCCATCAGATGCAAGACAGCGCCAAACTTCTTCAATCATTGAAATAAATCATGTGCGTTGTACATGTGTGTTCATACTGTGTGCATGTACACTCATACATGTGCCCACCTATGGTGAGGAACAGGTTATCTTTCTCAGAGGCTCTCCACTTTAATTTTTAAGACAGAGTTTCTTGTGGCTCCTGGAACTTTTCAACACAAATGGCCTAACTGGCCATCCACACCCTAGGATTGACTGTCTCCAGACCCTCCTCCCATCTCCTAGTGTTGGGGTTATAGACAAATGCTTTCATGCCTAGCTCTTACTTGGGTTCTGGGGACCCAGACTCACATCCTTCTGCTTAACACTGAGCCTCTCCCAGCCAACAAATAGTATTTAAAGGCAACATATTCATGATACAGAATTTAAGCAAATTTAAGTGAAGCTGGGTCAGAAGAACCCAGTGCACATTCAGATCAGATCTATAAGTGTGACCACTAGAGCTTCAGGCAAATGGATTTATAACAATGCAGAGAAAATCCAGACAAATCATGTCACTATCACAGGAAGGTGTGTCAATTTACTTTGAGATTATTAATTTTTTTTTCTTGGAGCAGTTTTGAACAAGAAGTTCCCTAGAACATGCCTATCCCTGGACCTCTTTCTGCTTAAACCTGGATACTCTCACGCACTAGTGTGTTCACTTTTGGTCAAATGGTGTTGGAGCATGCTTTGCTTGGTTGCTATTTAAGTTTCTCGAGTGTGAGATTGAGGGGCAGATCGTTCCATGAGTAGTGAGACTGAGGTGGCTTGCAGCCATCCAGCAAATCCAGGCAGCCCTGTATTTAAAGGCTGAGGAGAGACATGAGCCACCAAAATTTCAAGAACTTCCTCTGGAAATAGGGAGGCTGCCCTGGCAACAGTGAATGGTTATTAGACATTCAGTGAGCTAGTTTGCTTCAGACGACTTCATGATTTAAAGAAAACATGATTTTTAATATTAAACCATAAGAGGCAGCTTTAGCTCTTGACCTTTTCTCTGTCAAATAATTAGGATATTTAAAATTGTTGCTACACACATATATGTTTAATAAATATCTATTTTAAATAATAACTTCTCTAGACCTCTGTCCTAACATTATGAGACTCAGGCATCGACAGCTTCAGCTTCTTGAGTGGATCTGAAGCTTGTCCTCATGTGCCACTTGCCCACCTGTCAAGACACACAGTAGAATTATTTGTGTCTCGGTGAGAAATCATTTGCATGGTAAGTCTAAAGATTCCAAAGTTTTTCTGCAAATACTTTATTTTTTTTAAAAAAAAAAAGAACAGCTGTTTTCTTTTAAAGAAATTCAGTTGACTATAGCATAGTTATTGCCCTCAGTAAGATTTTATGTTAACTTAAAAACAGTATAACTTCGATAACAATCTAAATGTTCGTAGTCAAAAACGAGCATTTCAATGAAGTGCATACATTCAGTATATCTAATACTTGCCTGTTTTATGTAAAATTATATTTCATATGATATTAACATCAACAAGTTTAACAGAACTTAGAGTTTGAATTTTGGTCTTCTTCAAATCTGAGTATATGATTTAATATTGAAACTAATTTAAAGTAGTTTTGAAATGTATATGAATTTTGAATTTAATTTGAAACTAACCAGGCCTAGATTATGGTGCATTTCCATAGCTTAACTGGGTATCTCCTGAGGCAGAGGAGAAAATTTGGAGAAAAGCAAGTAGCTCCACTGTTAAGCAGCTGCTTTAGCAATGGAGCAGGTAATTAAGCTTCCCTCTAGCTATTAAAAAAAAGAATGATGCTGTTCTTCAAGAATTAACATGGATTGTATCCATACAGAAAATTGAAATCATGGCATTTGCAGGAAAAGACTCAGGAAGACATGAACAGCAAGTAGAACCTAAGCATAAAATAATCTATGTGTGCATACACACACCTATGTGTTGGCATGTCAGTGTGTGTGTGTGTGTGTGTGTGTGTGTGTGTGTGTGTGTGTGCTAAGTTAGAAAAGAGAGCATGACAATACAGGAAGAGATCTTAAGAGAAAAGAAAATCGGCATTACACTTTAAAAGGTGGACGATTTGAGGAACGGAGATAGCCAGACAGAGGTGAGCGGAGGAGACAGTGTAGGAGGGGGGCGGGGAGATGGCTAAGAACAATGTAATGCTGCACATGTATGAAACTGTGTAACAAAACAGAAATCCGTCTGCTTGCTTTAAAAACCAGCAAACTGATAAATAAAAGAACCTAACAGGTTGTCTGACATCTCAGACAGACCTACCCTGCATTTTGTTATTTCTCTCAAAACTTTACCTAGTGACGACAACCCCATTTCTAACCTTATCCTTCAAAAGCCTGTAATGAATTCTGGGTATTTCTTCCCTCATGAAAACCAAGCATCAAAATTTCTAGAGACTCTGCCCTCCAAAACCCAAACACGGCCATCCAAAGTACTTGCCTGCTTCTTCTAGTTGGGATTGGTCCTCGCGGAAAACTCAAGGCACTGTGGTCATCTATTGTTCTACATCAAAGCAGGCAGTAAACGCAGTTGCTGGAACCAAGATTATCCAAGCCCAACTGTCACCACAGCCATGAGTGGGGTGATAAGTGGAGGGACTAGCTCAAGCCTTGCACTGAAGGCTCAAGAAGCCCAACAGCCAAGATGCAGAATCGTGATAAGTTAAGCCTCTAAGCCCAAACGGACATTGTCTCGACAGTGGGGCAGATTTGAAACCGAGATTTTGTTTTCACTCCCAACGACTTATTCGCAAAGTTAAATGAAAACCACAGAGGGATTTTCCAGTGCTGTTTCTCATCCTGCTTTTAGGTACTACCCCAAATGTTCTGTACTCAGAATAAGAACGGTATGGGGAAATACTTTCTGGACAGCTTTCTCTCTGTTGGGGTCACCTCATGTTCCATTATTCACGGGCCCCTTCTCCCAATCAGGCTGCTGTTTGGAAACGTGATTCTTTTGGAGTTCCACCCTTCTGTTGATGTTGCTTCTATTTAGGGTTTACTTCTCCCAAAGGTCCCATCTTCTTTCACGAGCTGTCTTGCCTCCTGTCCTAACCATAGCTGTGCTAAGACATTGAAACATACTGTAGAAGAAGTGTAAACTTAGTACCACAGAAAGACAAAAGGGACCAATACACCTTCAATGGTTGCAGACATACCTGCCGTAAATCATACCAAGAAGGTTCAGCTACAGAAGCTAAAATTCATGGAAATGTTATTGTCATTATGGCAATACATAATGACCTTGATGGCCTACATTTGAGAATCAATGAGACTATTTTCAAATTGCTTTTGAAAAGATAAACATCACCTGTACCTGTACTATCTGCTACTCAATTGTCCCACAGTGCTTATCACTTTGAAGATGTGAACGAACTGAATCTATTTGTAACAGGCCCATCTGCTTAATTATTTGAATAAAACTTAAACAAAAGACAAAACTTTGGCTCTTACTAAGAAAGTAAAAATTTTACCAGCTCAACCCAGCTAGAAAAAGAAAAATAACTACACACAGAAAAATATTTTCAACCAATTGTAATGATCTCGAATTTTAAGTCAAATTAATTCATAAAAAACAAAATCTGGGTCACCGCTCAGATTTGGAGGTATTAATCTGACAATCTTTATTTTTTTTTTCAGACAAAGTGTGTTCTGGGAATCTGTATGCTAAGGTATGTTCCCATAGAAACGGAGCTATGTTTAGAGATTGCTTATATGAGGAAGAAAAACTGGAAAATAGGTTAGTTGCAACCAACAGCAGAGAATTATTAAAATAGAGCAACTGTAATGAAAACCGTGCACTGTGCAGCTATTGTTCACACTGATGGCGTGGATGTCTGCTAAAATGTGTGCATATTCTGTCGCAGCAGAAGGAGCGCAGCAGTCCCCACGCTGTCTACCCTCTCAGTCAGATGCAGCCTTTTCTCCATGCAGACATGAAAATTCTTTAATGAGAAACAACCCATCCCTAACAAGACAGCCTAAAAAGGATTGATACAATCTTTTTATTTAACCAAAACTCAGAGATGAGGACATTATCACTGCAGGACCAACTAGGGGCAGAAACTATGTCCTCTCTATACGGGGATCCCTGCTTGACCAGGAAGCACATGGTGGGAGGTGTTCTGTGGGAGGAACAGTTAATTTACTGTCTACTGTTTTGTTTTGTTTTTAATTGAATTAACTTACATTTACTACACAAAAGGCATGCTTTTTGACATCTAAATATATGTATATTATATATGTTTCTTGGATTTCTTTCCAGATTCACTTTTATGGTCTTTTTTCTCTCCTCTCAATGTCTCCTTCCTCTGCTCAAACAGTCCCTATTATTCCTACACATGTGTGTGTGTGTGTGTGTGTGGTGTGTGTGTGTGTGTGTGTGTGCATGCACACAGACTATGTCAGAGAAAACACAATATCTGCCTTTCTGAATCCGGTTTATTTCTCTCAATATGATGATTCCAAATCCTATTAATTTCCTAGAGCTGACATGATTATTACCAAGACAACTATTGTGTTTATGCTGCATTTTCTTTATCATTCATCTGTTGGTAAGCATGCAGGCTGGTTCAATCCCCTGCTTATTTTGAACACTGCAGCTAGGTTGTGCACGTGTCTTTGTAGCATGATGGCTCAGATCCCTTACAGTGTATGCTCTGAGTGGGTATGTCTAGATCATATAGTTGTTCTGTTTTTAGCTTTTAGAGAGACCTCCACATAAATTCCATGGTGGCTGCACTAGTATCTAAAGATCTTTCCCCTTGGCATCCCTGTGAGCCCTTATCACTGTGTTTTCTTGAGGAGTATGGGAAGTTTGAGATACTCTCTAAAATGTTAGTTTTAGAATGGCATTAAACATTCATATAGAAATACTTTTAAAAGTCCCAGAGAATTGAAAGTCCTGTTTTAAAGACTTATTTATTTTTATTCACATGTGTCTGTGTATATATGCTCATGTGGGTACAAGAACATGTGGCCATCAGAAGAGAATGTTGAATCTCCTGAAGCTGGATTTTCAGGCAATTATAAGCCATCTGGCATAGGCGTTAGGAAGTACTTCCTCTTAACCACTGAGCCATCTTTCCAGCCCTACATAGTCTATCCTCACCTCATAAGCTGAAGTTGACCTGGACATTAATCGTTAGCATGTCACTTTTCAGAAGACAAAGTCAGTGCGCCTTCATCAGGTATGAACGGGAAGCAAATGTTTCTAAGGAGCTCCTGTGTACCCTTCTATGGAAGATGTCTTTAGAGATGGCTCTGGAGGGGTTGTATCTGCCCCTGAAAGAACAGAGTGGAAATTGACCACCATCATAGTAGTTGCTGAAGTGCTATTGGGAAAAGTCCTTGGGCAACTGGTAAGAAAATCAGAAACTACTCACTCTTCAAACATATTTACATCCTTATGCTGTGGAATCCTGGAAAATGCCATCTGATCATAAATGCCCAGAGACTAGGTCACCCTGGATACTGGATCCAGTGTAAGGAACTTCAAGTACTCTCCATGCTGGACTCTGTGCTTTTAGATTCTGTTCACTTCCGCTCTTCGTTTCTGTTCCCTGACTTCTCTCTAAGGTACATGCATGTGATTTCACTTCATGATCTCATAGGCAGAAACAAAATTTCCACTGTGAAAATATGAGACTTGGAATGAGAAAAATAAAGACAAATTACTCCTCTTCTCTCTGAAGATGAAAGCTGGAGGAGGCCCAGTGTCCTTCTAATACCTTCCCAGGGAACATGCGCAGATCAGAACTTTTTTGTATCCTCAGGAGTCAACCAAAGTGTATTTTGAAAAGATTATTCTCTGGCTGATTTTCCAGCATATAGAGCTTCAAGTAATAAAACCACAGCTGGCACACAGAGGTCTTTGGTAGCTGAGAGTTATAGATATTCATTTTTAAATATATACACATGCCTACTCTGCTCTCCCTTCTTCAGGGCATCTTCTGAGCAGATTTCAAAACCAAGTGGAAACTCCTTGAGAAAAACTTTCTGTACTAAGCATGCATATATTGTATTGACATTATTCTCTAAAGACATAACTCTTCAGGTAGAACATATATTGTACTACATATTGAATAGGTGGAAATGAGATGGTGATATGTTAATGCTACCCTATTTTGTATAACAGGCAAGAGACCAGAGAACCATACTTTTGACATCATAGAATTCTATCAGGAATAAATCTTCCATGAAGATAGCCAGCTTGCAGGTTAGCTGGTTATCTTTTTCTGGCAGAATGCTCTTTACAACTGAAAAGAAAACAAATAACACCTTTACATTTTTATTTCTGTGTATGTATGTGTGTATGTGTGTGTATGTGTATGTATGATATGAGTGTATATACATGTGTGAGCATAGGTGCATGTATACCATGGAAGTCAAAGGGCAATCTCTACTGTTGGTCCTCAATTTCCACCTTGTTTGAGACAGGGTCTTTATTACTGTTGTTAGCCACTGTATACACCAGGCCACTGTGTATACCAGAAGATTTCAGTGCATCCTCATGTCTCCACCTCCCATCTCAGTTGACATACGTTCTGGTAATTCAGACTCAATTCCTCACATTTGTGTACCCATTGAACCATCATCTCAGGCTAAGAAAAAAAATTCAAGTAGGGTAAGAGGGAGATTTGAGATTAGACCTGAAGAACAACTCTGCTGAAAGAAAGAAATAAGACCTCAATTAAGAGGATGGTGTGTCATCCCTGGTTTCTCTGCCTCAGGAGTTCACTCAGGTCTTTATGGATTGATCCTTGGCACCTACATCCCTGCTTGGAGTGGTGTTAGGCTGTCCTTTGTCATCCTGGTTTCATTAAGGTTACTTCCTCAGGATCCTGGACTGCATATTGGGAGGGGCTTGCCTCTGTCATACTTCCTTGTTCAGTTTCTTCATGCATGATCTCCACCTGCAATTTTATAATCTATTCACAGTGGTTTATTGCCCAGCATCTCTTCCTGAAACACTCTGCATCCCCACCCTATTTCTCCAGGGGCTAAGCCTCTGGCATTCTAAAGTGCAAGTCAGTGTCAAAGTTTTGAGAATTAGGAAATGGCTGGTTTATCTACAGCTCTCCTAAGGATACATTTCCCAGGAGCTTCAGCATCTGCTCACTGTTGCTTCTCAGTACTCAGATGAGCTGCTAGCATAGAGTTCCTACATTAATTCGATAATTTAAATGAATGCATAACTATATGAGACCTTCTGAGAGTGGATATGGAATAATCTCTTTTGTTGGTGAGTTAACAATTCCCCACTAAATCCTTACAACTTTTCTGGGGCTAGAGCTGAAAGTGATAGTTGGCATCAGTCTAAAAGAAGCTGTGTCATATCAAGGTTCCTCATTTTTCTTTTATTATTATTTGTGAATTTTTTATCAGATGATATAGTTTGACTATGATGTCCCCTACCCTAACTTTTCTTTGATCCTCCCCACATTCCTACCCACCCAGCTTTATGTTATTAAGTTCCTTCTTTTACTGGAAGGAGCTGAGACCGAGAGACAGCTGGAGTCTAGGCTGTGCAGAGGATCTGGCTCGGAGGCTTGAAAGTCCATCTTTCTTTCTTTACTCACTCACAATGCTGCCAAGGTAACAATCTCAAACCCACTACAGCAGATGGTCATTCCATATTCCAAAAGATCTTTTCTGACTTGGCTACTGTCTCCTATCATTTGGGAAGCACCGTAGAACATGAACATTTTCAGTGAATAATGAGGAAGCAATGTGTTCAACAGAGACTTTTATTATTTTTTTCAATTTCAGATCCTTAAATGCTATATGAGAATCATTTCTGTGCCTCAGAGCTCCAGTCTGAGAAAAAAGCAGCTCACCTCTTAAAGTTACCATACTCTGAGTTTATTCTGTGTTGATTCTACTCTTTTATAAAAGGAAGATATTATTTCCTCAGAGAAGAGCATAGGAGAGGAATGGACAGTTATAGCTAAGACATAAGATGTAGCTCTGATCAAAAGATTAAACCCAACACATTCCTGAGATGCCAATGATCTTGAGATCTTATTATCTAGAGAGAGTTCAGTTGAGATATGATTCATAATGTATCTTATTAATGTGGCAAAGGAGACTTGGGAGAAAGTCTCAATGTCATTTTAAGGGTATACTAATACTTAGATGTGTCTAGAATATAAACATGTGTGTCACTGTAGTGCTTTTAAAAAACCAACCTCCAAAATCAACATTTCTCAGCATTTATTGTGATTATGAATCAACTGGGATCTTATTAACATGGAAACTCTGACTCACCAGTTCTGTGACCTGAGACCCTGCATCTCTAACTCATACCCAAGCAATGTACAAATACTTACTGTTCCATGAAGTACACCTTATGCCATAAGAGAGTAGCCATTGGCACTGTAAGACTCCGGGGAGCCTTAACTTACTGGAAATCTCCGAGTGAACACATGGTATCAGAGATTGATGCAAAATGCAAGAGGAATTTATTAATCCAACGCGCTGGGGCTGTCCTGCGCCTGAAGGAGAGGTCGCAACCCCCAGCAGTCCATTTGGCGAGCCTTTATACAGTTTTCAAAGCAACAGCCACTAGGCACAATGTGATTGGCAAAACAGTATGACTTTTAAATTTATTGGTCCTTAGGGAATGATGTGGTCAGAACTCTCCTTGTCTGTAGGTGACCAAGGGTTGATCTGCCCTGTAGATTGTGTTTACATGCTCTGGGCACCTTCCCTACCTGCAGGTGTCTGGATGATTGTCCCCCACCTGTGGTCCGAAGAATGTAATTAAACTCTCTCTCTTCTGGAAGGGAGAGGTGCCTACCTACCTACCATCTCTGTGACCTTTATCTTCGAGGAAGGGAGGGATCTGGTGGAATATTCCAAAGTTCCTGAGCTGGTTTCTTCAGCACATGTATCTATTTTAAACAATCAAGTAAAATATAACAATTCACTTACTTCATCACTACTGCCACATTTGAAGTGTTTTCTCAAGGAACGTTCTATTGAATATATTTATCTAAGAATGCACAATTTATTTTATTAAGATTTATTTTTATTTTCTGCATATAAGTGTTTTGCCAGAGTGTGTGCACCATGTTCATGCTGGTACTTATGACAACCAGAAGAAGGCACTGGATCTACTGTAACTCAAGTCAAAGATGGTGGTGTATAGCTTTGTGGGTGCTAGGAACCAAACCTAGGTCTTCTGTAAGAGCAATGAGTGCTCTTAAATACCGAGCCATCTCTTCAGCTTCTAAAGCACAGCTTATTAAACAATTCCTAGTCCCAGAGGCTTCCCGCCACATACTTTGTAGCAATGAGGATCTTAAGGGAATCGACAAAGCATCCAGAGAATGAGGCATCTCAAGATGGATGGAATCAACATAGAGCATTGTTGCTAACACAAATATTTGCTCAAATTTGTTCACTCATGATGGGGATATGCTCAGAGCAAAAGCATCTTTGTAGTTATAAAATATATAGGTTTACACAAGGGATTTTAGGATGAAAGCTTTTTGCTTATGTATATGATAAAATTCAAAAGTGCTTGTCTTATGCTGTTTTATAAAACCCATAGAGAATAATGAGGATTGTCCAATCAAAATGGGCCCTATGATGGTGACCTATTTTTTACATTGATAGTTCAAAGAACTCAAAGAAATACCCTTATCCATTAAGGATTCCATCTCCAATCCTGCACATCCTGAGCTTTCAGAGAAATCTCACAGTCCCTTCTGTCTAAGTGGAAAAATAATTATTGTGTCTTGATTATAACGGAGACTACAGAGCTCTGGACTCTTTTTCAGGCTTCAGTTAGAAATGAAGAACAATTTCACTAATCACATTTAACTCAAAATGTCACAAGTCTCTTCAAAAATAAACCTTTCTCAAGGAAAGTCCAAACCTTATGGGATTCTGCCAGTCCAAAGCGGACACCTTGTTCAGAGTGTTAAAAGCTGTTTTTAATTAAGTATACAGGCCAGTCTCCTTTCAAAAGAAATGAAACTTCTTTAAAAATCACTTTATTTGTCCTCTTATTAGTAAACGAAAAGGCCCAGAAAAGCTTATAGACCTTGGTGTTAAGCAGAGTGGATCAATTGTCCAAGTGCTGTAGCAGGAAAGGCCACTCAGGAAAACTGGCATCATCACAGGGAGACAGGGTTTAATTTCCCCGGGGCAATGTGCTGCCTCAGATACTCTTAGAACATTGCCTTGTACATACTTTCAAATTCCTTCCAGACCATTACAGCACTGTGTTATGCAATGGACAGTTTGACACGCCACTTGAATTGTACTCTTGAGGAAAAGGGACAGCTGACATTTGGGCTCAGATAGGTATTGTGTGACTTTGCACAAAACACAGAATCTTATAAAATCCTCTTATTTTAAAAACAGGCAGTGTATAATCTTGTTTCTTGTGCTAAGAAGTTTTTTTCAAAGCAAGGAACATGAAACAGACAGGAGCAACAAACTTGTCATGGCTTCCTAAGATGATAATGGCTATCACCTTAGCTCATTCACCAAGCCTTCTTTCACTCTACATCTAGTATCTTTTTCCAGTTTTTGTTTTTGAATTAAGAAATATCCATATGCCCCATGACTAAACAATAGTTTCATAAGGTCCTTTGGGATGCCATGGCTTAGTTTGGCTCAAAAGTAGGCCAGAGAGGGGGGGGGCAGGGAGGGAGGAAGAAGAGGAAATGGACTCCAAGAATGAGATGCTTCATGAGCTTCTCCTTGGAGTGCCATATAGGTACAAGGTAGGCAGGTTCCCAGAGTGACAGGACCAGTGAAGCTGGTTATGGGAGGAAGAAGAAAGCAGGTGGAAACAAGAGGGTGGATGTAGGGAGGCAAACAGAGGCAATGATCTTGGCAATGCATTCATTCTCACACAGGGAGGTAAAAACAGACAGCACTTCAGAACTTTGACTCAAGTAAGTCACTTGCGATGGCACCCAGCGTGACACTTCCTTATCACCAGTGAGGACCACTTCTGACTAGATCATGTTACTACAGTGCCAGAAGACCTCTTCTTCAAAGGCCTTATCCTTCCAGGCTTTAGGGTACCACACAAAAGGGTCAGAGTTACCTGTATGGCCACCAACAAGAAGAAGCTGAAATTCTAGACTCCAGGGCAAAGTAGAAAAGGAGTCATAGGTTGGTAAATAAAAACCATTAAATTGGAAGCTAGCAGGATATGTTCATATTATGCATGTCCTACCTTAGATCCACTCTGATAGTAACCTGGGAATTATGGTACAAGGTGCAGACCCAAGTGGCAAAAACAACGATGGAAAAGATCAGGTTATGAGAACACATCATGGAGACCAACCTCTATTGGTGTTTATATTCAAGAGATGTTTTCATGCACTATCATAAATACTATGACTAAGACCCTTATGTTCTTCATTACCAGAGGGGATAGCTTCAGGGTAGATCACCCCAGACTACACAAGGATAGCAGAACTTAGGGCTGCTTTCCCTGGGACCTTTTTTCATTTTGTTTTTTAAGACTAAGAAGGAAGAGGAAGGGGAAGAGGAGGAGGAGCAGGAGGAAACGGAGCAAATGGAGCTGGAGAGGCGGCTCGATAGTGAGAGTGCTTACTGTTCTTTCAGAGGACTCAGGTTTCGTTTCCAGCACCATCCTGGCAGCTCACAGCTGTCTGTAACTTCAATTCCTGGAAAGGCAGATACTCTCTTCTAGCCTCCCTGGGCACTAGACACTTATGTGGTGCTCAAAACACATGAAGGTAAATGCTCATACATGATAAAATAAATAAATAACCCTTTAAAAAAGAAGAAAAAGGAAAAGGAGGGATTGGTTATGCTAATTTCTTAACTAGCAATAATTTCTCCCCTTCTCTTCCCTCCCTCTCTTTGTGTGTGTGTGTGTGTGTGTGTGTGTGTGTTAGTTCATTTTACACACAAAAGAAAAAAAATCAGGCAAGAGCCACACATTGATTGCAATATGGCCTGACACCAGAGCTACCTCAAAAAATCTAATAAGAACCATGGATTCTAGACTGAAAATGTATGCATGTGAAGCATATCTAAAATTTAACAAATAATTTCAGGAGACGCGAGGGCTTTTGGGGTTAAGGACAGTGAACTACTCTACAAGAGAGTGACATCTGTCTGTTCGGGTTCCTGTGATGATACTCCACTGTCTAGGTATATGCACATCTTTCCTGTACTCTTCAGAAAACCTTGCCACCAAGGTATCCAACAGTGGGACTGGGACACCAACCCAGACACACTTAAAACATGTCCTGCTGTAAGATAGGCTGGAGCAATGGTGTCTCAGAACTTGTGGGAGTGGTCAACCAAAGACTGCTCTAGCCTGAGGTCTACACAAGTAGAGGGAGTCCATGCTTGATGCTGCCTGGATAGCTAGGAACAGGAAACTAGATGACCCAGAAACCTAGGATAGAACCAAACATGGCTGACCAGAAAAGGTCAACAAAATGATTCCTACTGATAACCTGATATTCTGTTATGCCTATAGAGTGATACCTAGCCCAATCGTCATAAGAGAGGCTTCCTCCTGGCAGCTGCTGTAAAGATGCAAAGAGTCACAGACAAACATTAAGTGGAGCCTAGGCATCCCTGCAAAATAGGAGAAAGAAGGATTGCAGGAGCCATGGGGGTGAAAGACACCAGGAGAAGAGAGCCCACAGAAACAACTAAGCAAGGCTCATAGGGACATACACACTGAGGCAATCATGGCACCTATGTGTTTTGTGTTAGGCCTTCTACATATATGCTGTGGTTCATTAGCTTGAGATATTTGTGGGACTTCTAATAGTGAGAATAGGGGTGTCTCTGACTCTTTTGCCTGCTTGGGGAGGAACCCTTTTCTTCTACTGGGTTACCTCATCCAGCCTCCACATGAGGGGAGGTCTTATTGCATCTTGTTATGTTGAGTTCAGTTGATATCACTGGGAGACCTGCTCTTTTCTGAAGGGTAATGGAGGAGCAGTGGATATAAGGGAAAGGGGAGATGAGGAGAGGGACTGGGAAGAGTGAAGGGAGGAAAATTTTAGTTGGGATATATTATATGAGAGAAGAATAAATTTATAAAAGAAAAGAAAACCTTACCACCTAAACAGGAAAAATAATTATGTCACAAGATCACCAATGTCCTTTTAAGCAATGGTTTTTAATTTAAGACAGTTCTTCAAAATAAAAACGTGAGTATGCTGTAGACACTATTTTTCTCAAACCTGTAACAGGCATGTCAAACCTAACCCTGTGTTTGAATTCTGCTGTGTTCCTTCTGAAAGCTGAGTCTTCAGTCATCCTCTATCAGTATCCAAGGATATGGAGCAGAATACTTCTCCAGATCCTGCTGATGAAATGAGAAAAGGGGTTTAGCTCCTCCTTGAAAGAAAAGCAGAATCTTTGGAGGTTCTGTAGTGTTTTAAATCTGAACATCAGCCATTCTTAGTGCAGGGAGATTTTCTCTCCATTAATAACAAGTGATTTTCTCCCACCATGATGCAGAGTGAGCTTTTAAACTGATCAACTGGCTATATCCTTAGATCAGTCACTCAACTACTCTGGCTTTTACCAGCAACTCCCAGAATAGGTGAATAGTGAAACATACAAATAAGAAGAGAAAATTTATCTTAAGATCTATCTATGCATAAACTTTATCTAATATTTCTACATTTGGCATGCAAATTGCCACCCATATGTCATTGCCTATATCACTGCTCCCATTCTCATTCAAACTTAGACAAGCATCTTATAATCCCCACCCCAAAAAAGCCATCAAGGCAAATATTACCTTTCCAGTGTTTTCAAGATAAACCTTTAGTTATCAACTGTTGTCAGAACCAACATTAGTTATTATCAAGATTGTCATCACTCTGAATTTTCTTGGTTTTCATCCTGTTCCTCCCTATAAATATAAAACTCATACGAAGCAATGGTTCTAGGTTACAAGAGACAAAGATAAGTATTTTTTTGGTCTCTTGGGTAGCTGACGCAATCACCAAGTTTTGTAACAGTGTGAGAGGTATCACATTTCCTGACATGTAGATCTAACTAGGGATATGTGGACCTCTCTGCTTTTTAACATTTAGATTTTATGTACTTGGAGATGCTACTAATTTTAAATTTTAATCAAATACACTGAAAGAGAAAGACTGTCTAATTAAAATGCCCTCAACATTTCTGTTAAAATTATTAAAGCAAGAGCATAGTTTAGTAAGACCCAGGGGACTTTTCAGATTAATGCTCTATTGAAATAACTCAAAATGTCAAAATGAGTGATTACAATATCTTGAAAAATTATAGGAATTCTCCAGGAAAATGGTTTATGCTCAGTGAAAGAATGATCTTAAGATCTCCCATAAGAGATAGAGAAAATTTTATTAGTGGAAACAGCGTCCCAAAGGAACCTAAACACCATAGTTCTATCTGAATATATGCAATGATGTTAGCTGAAGGATAATTCATAAATATATTCAGATATGAATATTCATTGCTGGTACTTACAGCTCACCCATCTAAACTCTTCTATCATCTCAGTTTGCAAAAGCAGGTATTTAGTACTTCTGCCTGACCCATCCATTCTCCATACTCACAGACCCTCTTTAAACCCATCCAGACTTTTAGAAGATGAGCACTGAGCACCAGGCTCCCCTTTGCAGATGCTATCCAGACTTAATCAGGCACTGACTTTCTTTGATAAATTAGCATTTCTGACTTGCAGTAAATTTTCATAGTAATGCTGGGCGTTGGCTGCTGTTGGTGACTATTATGAAGGAGTGGAGTTTAAAGCTCTGAGAACTTCATAAACTGATTGGTACTTCACACTTATGAGTAGCTGACAGGATACGAACCAGAGTCATTCTTTCATCCATCATTCATTCATTCAATGTGTTTATCCACTGCCACTAAGATCTATAAAATAAGAGCAGTTGAAAACATGTTTATAAAAACAACCCAGAATTTATTTCATGACATTTTAATTGTAGTAAAGGAGATAGGAAAAAAAACCAGAAAGTAAGGAATGAATAATACAACTTGAAGGACTGACATTCAGGACTGTAAGGTAGCCAAAAGGGTAGGGAATGATGCTCTGAGGTTTTAGAGAGAGAAATCAGAGTGGTCTTTGTGGACTGGAGCAATATGGATGATGTGAAGGAGCCAGCCAGCTGAGAAAATGCACAGCCTCAGAGCAAAAGCAATTGCAAAGGAAACAGACAGAACCAAACAAAAAGAACAGAAAGGGATTCAGCTAGAGTGAGCGAGAGTGAGACCGAAAGTTAGTAACATTCCAATGGATACTAACAAGGTTTACTTTATATTTTTAAATGATAAATGACTCTTTCCAGAAGAATTACAACAGTCAAAATGGGGAGAAAGAGGCTGTGCTGTTCATCCACGTAGGCAGTAGCAGTGACCTTGGTGAGAAATTATAACGTAAAGATCATGCTTCAAAGGCGGAGTCAGAATTGGGGAGTAGAACTCGTACAGGGGTTAAACAGAGGCGGTGTTGGAGGGTGGCATTGCCTCTTAGTTGATGATCTATTCCTGCCCTGTGGTGAAGCTAAAACATTTCTCCCCTGCTGATAGGCATGATGCCGAACTTGGCATCTCCACTGCAAGGTGCTGATGAGACAGACACTGGGGAGGAACAGGCTGCCTCCCTGCTCTTGTATCTGGTTCTTGGAGCAGGCTGCTGTGATCATAAGCACCACATCTGTGGGCAGCTTCCCCTTTTCCTCAGTGCATGGCTCCCTAGAATATGCTTGGGCAGATTCCAGCATGGATTCAGACCTACTTTATCCCCTGAAACCCTGTGTACTGCAGAGATCTCTGCTCCACTCTTTCAACCAAGTCTTAACTTCAACCCATGTTGGTGGTGATGGGAGTGGCAGGCCTGAGATAGATTTGTTTCCTCTTGTGTTCTCTGGCATACACTTGAAAACAGCAACCTTATCTCCTGTTTACTGCATTCTTTAGTATTTTACTTCTCAGTAGCTTTATTTATATAATAAATATAAATGTGTTCATTAGTCTTCTACTATTCTGAATGACTCATTATATTAAATTTTCTCTGGTGAAGTATATGGAGGTCTCCATTTCCTGACTGGACTTTGATGGATACAAGGAACATTAAGAATAGTTTCTTGGTATTTGGTCATAGCAAACCAGTAAAATGTGGTGCCAATATCTGAGATGAGCCAGGACCCAGGAGGGAAGAAATCAAGTATTCTGATCTGGTTTCCTTAGATTGAAGCCTCCTCTGTCTATAAGTGGTGTTTTCAAGTTAACTGTTCTGTGTTTGTGGCTAGAATTCAGGCTAGAGGACAAGGCAAGAGCTATTACTTGGAGGAAACAATATATAGTTAACATTTAAAGCCAGGAGATTGTGTGATACCTCTTCTGAAAGTGTGTACAAAGAGGCAGGAAGATCACTGAGGATTGAGTCCTGTGGCACTCTAAACTTTAAAGACACAGTAGAGCTTGATATTAAATAACTCAGGTGATACAAGGAAAAAAAAAAAAAGGACCGAAGAACAAGAGCTTCTAATAACTAAAGCAAGTATTTCAGTAAAAGAGAGCATTCATTTGATCATTGCTTTCTTTGAGGCTAAGATGAAGACTCATCGTTAACCACCAGATTTGTAAACTGATGTCATCAAAAATATTGACAAATCCTACAGCAGAGCTGGGTGTCTAAAAATCAATGGAACTGGGCAAAAGATCTTATGGGTGGTGAGACACTAAACACAGAAGGCACACAGCGCTTTGGAAACTTTTGTAATGCAAAGCTTGTGGAGGAAGCCAGGCAGTGACCCAACACTGAGTAAAGAGAGTTGCCTGTCCTGCCTTACTCCAGCCTTTTTCTACAGATGTTGAAATTCAAAAACGTGTGTGTGTGTGTGTGTGTGTGTGTGTGTGTGTGTGTGTGTGTGAAATAATGATCCAGGAATTTGTAATTAAGCACTTGGACTTATGAACAAATGGAGATGTTGGCACAACATTCATAATTTTGTGGTTTCATATTTTAGAGCATCATTTTTACTTTAAAAGAAGGATCCACATTGATCCTTTGGAGCTGTTTTATGTTTAAGGATACAAAAAGTTTGTATTTCTTCAAAGCATCACAGTAGAGCAATGCATTTGCCTCATGCACTATAGCTATTTGATGATTTTCATTTAACTTAATTAATCTGAAACAAAGGTATGAACATTGTATCTCCAGTAACTGCTGCTTGCCAAACTGTATACTGTTCTGGACACGCCCTTCTATGAACTCCCCACCCCCACAGCACAGTTCACATCCAGCCCATTCTTACCCTCTCAGGCCTTTTAAAGAGCATCCAAACATTCCATACCAACTGGAACAAACTACACTTTGACAGGCATGATATTCTTAATCTTTTAATATTGACAAGAAGCAGACTTTATTTCTAAAAATGAAATCTATCACAAGTCAATTATTCCAAAGCAGTTCAGCATATGTGCAGTCTTTGAATGTTTACAATGATATTTAATCTCAAATAAAAATCTTTCTTTCTTTTAACATTGGCAGATTTTCTGAAGCACGTGTCAGCTGGGATAATGTTGCCAACAGTAACAGCAGCTTCGGGCTCTTTTTATCTCCATTGAGATTAAGCATCAAGGGTATCAAGGTCAAAGTCTCTTTTTCTAACTAACTGACTGACATTGCAACGCAATTATCTACTTGTGGTTCTTGCCACAACCACCATGTCACAGGTTATATAGTTATAATTTCACAATTAGTATTTATTATGATTCTACGTGCTATGATACAAATACAATGGATTATAAAAATGGAGTTCAGAAGATGCCATTCAATGCATTTCACCTTAAGAAAGACTCACTGCATGGTTACTGTATTTCTTAGTCTCCTCAATAGATGAACGAACTCTCACTATGGACAAGCCGCTCTCATTTGCAGATTCCTATGAATCTTAGAAGTTCATTGTCATTAGGGAGAGTGGGTTTGTACACAAGGACTAAACAGCTTCCCTACCCAAGTCAGTCAAGATGCATGGAGCTGTCTAATGAACAGAGCACTGTTAATAACCATAAACAAGAGGCCCCAACCATAAATAAGAGGCCCCTAGCCTGGGGGAATTTTCTATAGTCTCCTTGCCTGCTGACACTGATGACTGGCCAACAGCTTCCTGCTTTGATAAGAAGTTGCTAAGAAGCCACTGGGGAAGTATGCCAACAGGGACAAAAGGCAGCTGGTATTGAATCATGTGAACTTGAATGATGAAGGAAAGCACTGTGAAAAGAATTCTCTGTGACAGAATAAAACAGTGGGCAGGATCAGATAGTTTTGAACAACTCATAAAAATCCCCCAGTATAGGAGAATGCCAAGGAGGGAAGACAAGAGTGGATGGGTGGGTGGGTGGGGGAATACCCTCATAGTGACAGGGGGAGGGAGAGGGAATGGGGAGGTTCCAAAGGGGAGATCTGGAAAGGGGAAAACATTTGAAATATAAATAAAGTATGAAAAAAGCCATCTCTAGAACATTCTGAATTTTCCCTCTTGTACCTGAGCAACCATATCGAAAGAAAGCCCAAAAGGGCCATATTTTTTATTTTTTAAATTCAAAATATATGTTTCTTGTAGAATAAAAAGTTAAAGCTTTCTTGTAGAATAGGAAGTTAAAGCCAAAATTATAAGTCAGTAGTTTGATAAAATTTGAGATGGTGAAAGGAAGCAATATTAAAACATGTCATAAAAATGCATAAAAAGTAAGCTTTTTTATGATGGTTCAAAAACAAAGAGGAAGACAATTCAGAACCTGTATCTGGTTCTTTTCTGATAAAGACGGGGAGACAGAAGCATGGTTAGGAGAGGGAGGGTCCAGAAGACAAGCACAGGAAGTGGAACACGAGGGAGTCTGTATGCCTGCTGCGGAAACTATGGAAGAACTGCTCTCCCAGATGTTAAATGCATCATACTTGAAAAGAGATGTGGATTTGCCAGCAATTTGCCCCCTAAAGATGACTAGTAGGAGGTAAAGTTGTCCCTAAGCTGGAGAAGACCCTGGTGTTGAAGAAGCAATTTTTCTAGAGTGATTTCTTCTAAGACCAAGAGGAAAGTAGTCCAAAATAATCTTCATTATTATATAAACATACACAACAATTTACCTGCCTGCAGACCTTGTTACTATATTTTCCATCAAAATCCCACAGATATTAATATCCCTACCTTCTATTCCAATCCTTCATTTTTCTGGCCTGTACACTGTAAAAAATCATAGTTAAATATTTTCCTAATTATTTTTCTTTTACTGATGAATGTTCCACTTTCATGGATTTAATGGTACTTCTTTCTGTCCTTATATTGTAAAACATGTTCATTTATAAGACTGTTATTGTTTACTTGCCTAATTCTCAAGGACACCTTGGTAATGAGACTCTAGTCTTTGAGCTGATGTACTCTGGATGCTTTTTTGTGATGTGTATGCTTTAACTTTCTTCATGTGTTCAATTCTTGTATGTGAATGAAAGCTCCTATTACGTATATCCAACTTTCCAATTAATAACAATTAACCTAGAAACTCATATAACATCTAATTGAATCATTGCCTATTTTGGTTATGAGGTCCACTGCTAAGAAGAATGCTCTTTGTAATCATAAAAGGGAAATGGACAGCTCAAAGTGGTTGTGATGAAATGAGTTTTGTGTACAGAATTGGACATCATGCAAGACTTTGGCTTTCCTAAACTTGAGACACTGTGAGCCTTCAAAAGGTGGGCAGACCTGAAGAAGTCCTGCTAGGAGGCAGGTGTAGATTTTGTTGTTTACTCTTGACACTTACAATAGTTGGTTTTTTTCTGAAAATAAAAGAGACAATCTTGATTTCCCTAGATTTTAAGTGACTTGGTTCTTTGTCCAGGGGGAAGAGGAAGATTTTAAAATGACTGATCAAATGGGCAATGGTCATTTTTTGTACTAATGCCATGTTTTCTGTAAGAGATGTGGCTTAGATTGAAAGAAGAAAATAAGAAACAATATAGATAGGAAGGAAGGAAGGAAGGAAGGCAGGCAGGAAGGAAGGAAGGAAGGAAATCAGTTATTGCTAATAACATGAAATATTAAGATATACCTTAAACAAACAATATTCCCAACATCATTCACCTTTGTCCGAAGCCTCTTTCTCATGTTTTCCTTTTGCTGTCTTCCTCATCTGCCTTTCTCATGCCTTCATATTTGCCCATAACTACTAAACAAGGCTCCCCCAAGCCCTGAAGCCCTCAGCTTGGGTCTCTCCAAAAAGGGTGTCATTTTCCCAAACAGCTGCTACTACTTCTCAGTTTGATATACATAAGCCCCTTGCAGGGCGAGCATTCTCAGTATCAACTATCAAAGCAGTGCAGTTGCACTGTTGCCTTTTGCCATGGAACTCTCCTCGCTGTTAGCATAGTATTCTTCCAGCTCCTATCACAAGGAATAGCAGCTGTTAGCATAGTATTCTTCCAGCTCCTATGACAAGAAGTAGTTCTTTGCTCAACAGTGCCACTGAGCAGGATGGTCTTGTTCTAGGCCTTGTCCTTCATCTTATTAGAAGTAAGTAATCCAGTCTAAGATGATGACACCACAAATGTTTCTCTTGCTGACTTAGACCCCAAAGCTGATGTCAGAGTAAAGTTCCTGACACTTAAATTGTGACTGGTATATAAATTTAATGGCAGGT
Source organism: Rhynchomys soricoides (assembly GCA_019843965.1). Classification (NCBI taxonomy): domain Eukaryota; kingdom Metazoa; phylum Chordata; class Mammalia; order Rodentia; family Muridae; genus Rhynchomys; species Rhynchomys soricoides. The sequence continues at coordinate 1,305,004 of JADRCH010000130.1, read as the reverse complement.
TCTTGGAGAAGAATCTCAGAAGGCTTATGTATTTTCTATATCACTTGATTCACCCCACATAAAACTCACCCCACTATCAGTGAACAGAGTGGCTTTCATTCTAATTCAGTGGTCCTTTTATAAGAAAGTTACGTAGAGAACACCTATTAACTACAACAACTCTTAATGGCTGCCAGAAGCACTCTTTCTTTCTATTTCTACCTACATCTCAACCACTGCCTCAATGGTTATCAATGAAGAAAGCAGAGACAAAGAGGTCCTTGTCATCTTCTGGAAAAATCGCATTTAACAGACAGAAGAAGGGATGGAGGAGTTTGTTGACATGAGGGGGCATTCCTAAGGCATTAGCATATTTTCCAGGCTCCTAACCTTTACACAGACAGACCTCACTTTACAACTGATCCTGATCATGGTAGATCAGTGATTCTCAACTCCTAGAGCCAAACAAGCCTGGCTTTGTATCACAATATTAAATAACTCTTTCCCATTCTGAAATGAAGCTTGATGATAATGATATCATAGCTTTCCTGTGATAACATAGATCAGTATAAGAAAAATACATATTATAATGTGTACTAACTAGAGAGACAAAATGAGGCAATCTGATATTGGCATCTCTATATAATCCCCAGCTGAACACAACAGATAAAATTATCACATGCAGTAATATTGTGTTGTATTTTAATATCACGTATGGTTTGCTTGTTAATCATGTGATTTTTGTTTTAAAATAATAAACCACTCTCAGTAAAGTTCTGAGGGAATAAGAATAATTTTTCTTCGAAATCCATGATAATTATAGTTTCAAAAATATTATATGCTTATGAAAGGTGAATAAAACCCATTGACTCCAATAATCGCCAACTTATATTCCACTTCTTACATGTCTGCAAGATTATTCAAGTACACAGCAAAACAAGATGACTTTTTTTAGTGCAAGATCAAATTTCTAGTCTCTGATCTCACTAACAGCTTCTACCAGTAGTCATTATAATTATGACATCCAAAGAGGTCTTTAAAGCTAATGTCAATTCCCATTACCATGTAGCATCCATTTTTATATCAATTAAATCAATGAACAGACAACTTGAAGAGTTTTCATTTATTCTGTGAAACCTGATCAATAAGGTATTATAAATTACAGAATATTACATGGCTATATTCTAGTTAACAATTCTCTATACATGCAGGCCTGTAGAAATAGATAGGCCTTACATTATAACATTGAGAAATAGATAACTGCTTTGCATCAGCATATCTAAAATCTGAAAGATATAATCCAGTCTTTCAAGATACAATCCAAAGTAGGATGCACAGTCCACAATTACAGTTGCCACAAGAAGAAAACCCTCAGGAAACCCTTAGAACTAAAACTTCTTTTAAGTATTCCATTCTACCTTTTTTTCATATACATTTTGTAGATGTTACAAATTTTTAAAAATGTTTATGGAGCTTAGTGATGCTCTTTTATGAAACTTTATGAAACAGAGTGAGGGAAAATTTAGAAAATAAATACAAAAGGAAAACTAGCAATAAACAAAAGAATTTTTTTTAAGAGAAGGAAAGGAGAGATTTGAGAATTTAAAGAGGACAAATTGGAAACAATCATGTTTGCAGTGTATTTCTACATTTTATTCCTTTAGGTTGAGTTGTTATGCCTTGGTAATGTCACTGAAACTAGAACCTCATGGATCACTTCTTGTCCCTGAGATGAAGTTGGGATCCATGGACCAGCAGTAACTGATAAGAAGTCTTTAAGATGTAAGGATGTCCCTTCTGGGAATAAGAGCTCTCTTGACCCACCTGGTCTACTCACTCCACTAATGACTTCAGTTTTTCTGAAGCCTTAAATCTGGACATGGCTCCGTTCACTGAAAAGTTTCAAGATCAGGAAACTGAGAGAGATACAAGCATGTATAAGGAAGGAAAAAAATAAACAATGTAATTAAGCACATGGCATAAACCTGTGCATGAACTTAACCATGAATCATTATTGAAATAAAGGTTTAATGCAATGTAATATGCCACATGTCACAAGTTATGAACCAAATTGCAAAATGTGACTAACAATTTGGCAAGGATATCTACATGGTTTAATATTTTAAAGGATGGAATGGTATTACTTTTCTGCATATGTATTCATTCATTTTCACATGTTTTCTAAGCAACCTAAATCTTATATATTCTAAATTAAAGGTTATCCCATTTTGTCCCCAAATTACTTTCTGTTCAAAATATAGTTTTTGTTTTCTTAAAAAGATATGACTTTAAAAATGAAGTACAACTTAAAGACTCCAGTGTATCTTCCTATCTTCATATGGGTAAGAATATATTAACTGTGGCTCGAGACATGTAAAAGTTCTTTCAAAATGCAGAGAAAGAAAACATAACAAAAAACCGTAATTGTCCTGTATTACATCACACTGGCCATGGATATTCTCATTATGCTTTCTCCATTCCTTGGGTATCTTAGGAAGGTTACAATTAATTTAATTTTCAGAGAAAGAGGTTCATTGATGACAGTGTGCTGCCAATCCCCATGTCCTTAATAACACTTTCAAAAGGACAAGGCTACAAAAGCATGTTAGAGCAGAAGTCCTGGTGTTTCCTCCAAAGTTAGGGTGATACAGAAAGGTTTCTTGCTCCTTCAACTTTCCTGGTTTCTTTCCAGGTGTGTGTGTGCTGACTGTGCCAACTAGTCTGCTAAGCCAAGTAGAGTTTGTCTGTTATGAGCCATATGATAACCAGGACAAGCCTTCAGTTAACTGCAGATTGAAGCCTATGAGGGAAGCCATGTTTCAAATCCAGCAAGTCACCATGCCCCAACAAAACTCCAGCCCCCAGTAGACACATGTTTTCTGGATAAGCAAGCAGATACTTTATGTTGGAAAATAATTCTGTAAGGCAATTCCGTATAAGTTCACTACAACTTATCTTCCCATGGATACCTTCACAAACAACAGGGCTACAACAAGGAGTAGGTAGAGCTCTTGGACACATCTTCCTTTTGTTTGTTTGGACCAAGGCAAGGTATCAAGGAAGCAATGAGAACACATTCTTAGCTCCTTGCTTATTCCCATTCCCTACAGGAAGAAATGAATATGGTAATCCTGGCTAATGGCATAAAAGGCAATTCCACATGTCTACAATCTTTTGCTTAACCCAATGGCTTCCCCCAAAGACAAAGAGCAGCAAATCACAGCAGCTGATGGCTGTTGTGCTCAAGAGAATTTCATTGTAAAATGCTACTTTGTTTTTACAGCTCTTGGAATGCACCATAACGTACAAGTAATAAATCCTGAAGAACTGATAGGGAAGAAAACAAATAATTATGATACCTATAAAGAAAAGATTTTTCAGCTGTGCCCAGAACTCCTGGTGGGATAGTAAGGAGTGGCGAAACTTCCTCACCATAGACAATGTGATGAAGACCTGGAAACCCAAGAGAATCATCGCAATGGTTATGACGATAATGACTATCATATAATTGACAACTTGCACATAATCACGAGCAAGTTCTTTATGGAATTTAAAGCACTGTTGCTCATTGTATTCTTCATTATTTCCATACTGAGAAACCACCAAGGGCACAACAATGACGATCACCAAAAGCCACATGGCAGTACTCGCAGCAACTGCATGCAATTTTCTATAGAATTCTACTTTGTCTCTGCGCTTGAAGAAGATGAGGTATCTGATGACTAATATCACCACGTAGAATAGGAAGGTGAGGTACATGTGTATATGTAACATGGCACTAACAAATTTGCAGAAGGAAAATCCAAATGGCCAAGTCCCTTTGATGAGGTATGCCAAGCGGAAAGGCACAGTCAGTAGGAATACCCCATGAACCACCACAAGGTTAACGACGGCCATGGTGGTTACTGAACGTGAGTTCATTTTCACCAGCAAGAACAGGATAGAAATGACGCCTACCAGTCCTCCAATGAGCACTATGAAGTAAACCGATGTTAAATGGTGTGCCAGTATAGGATCACAAGAGGAATTCTTGGAGGTATTATGTCCATCCATTCTTCAAACATTACCTGCAAAAGCACAAACATTAGTGTACCTGAACAAACATTCAGACTGTTGTTCACAGCTCCTCCACACTGACAAAGTGGCTCTGAAGTTTATCTGTTTTTATGACTTATGCCTTATGTATTTTAAGAACGAAGACAGCAGTCTCTGTATTTTTATAGTCTCTACACTTAAAACACCAAGTCTTTTCATTAGTCAGTCTGATATTGATAATAATGCAATTCTGCAGACTGAGTTTAGGAAGAGGTTCACAGTTCTGAAAGCTCAGGGTCAAGGGGCCACACTTGATGTTCTTCTTTGGGACAGAGTTGTAGGGAAGTCACAGAACACAGGGACTCTGAATGTGAATGTGTCACTTCTAATCTCTCACTCTTCACAAAGCATCAGGATTTAGTCATGAGGATTCTACCCCAGACTGATGAAGTCATACAAAATATTCTAAGCATGGTTCCATTTCTCTAAGTTCTTCCAAGTAAGTAGCAAATGACCTAAAGCTATTCATGCATCACTCCTTAAGAATGCTGACTAACTTGACCAAAGCTCAGGGAAGTAAAGGCAAAAGACAGCTATATGAATATGCTTTTCTCATGATGGTTTTAACATCTCCCTCTGTGAGGTCTTGGTTAAGTTCTTCCCCTGAAATGTGGCATAACACCCAGTCACTCATCTTGTATCTAATGTCTTGCAAATTTTAAGAACACTTACTCTCACTTCTTTGGACTCCTGAAAAACTCTCTTTATGAGTGGTCAGTCCTCTCTAATCCATTCTCCAAGTTCTTATTTTCATTATTTATTTTATATGTATGAGCATTTTGCTTGTATCTATATGTGTGTCCCACATGAGAGTTTGGTATTGAAAACAGCCAGAAAAGTATGTCAGATAATTCTGGAACTGGAGTCACATATAGTTGTAAGCCACCAAGTGGGTGCTGGGAACTGAACCTGGGTCCTCTGGAGGAGCAGCAAGTGTTGTTCTCAACTGCTAAACCATTTCTCCATCCCTCCACACTCTTCACTAATTATTAGTATTTTTAAATCTTTTAATTTCACCACACAAGTCAAATCTAATTTCCTATTTAAATCTTTCAATAGTTTCTCATCCCAAAATATCAATAATAGTCTTTAAGTACAGTCAAAGGATTAATTTAAAACATGTTTTTAAAAGTCCAGAATGTGCTAGATTACACTGCTTAAAGTTTATAGGTTAGTGGAAAGAAAAGGAGCTTGGCCACGCCTAGCATTCTGACTTGAACAATTACATAATAATGAAACATCTAAGGTATTTGTTTACTGGTGTTAGAAAAGTGGAGCTGAGCAAGAACAGTAATTCACTGGGTACCTGACCTTTGTAACACATTTGCAATCATTCTTAATGCTTTTATAAACATCTCTTCAAACATGTATTGTTACCCAAATTACAAAATTATTAAACCAAATGACATACACAATGTTGATGAATCTCAAAAGCTTTGTGTAAGTCATGTAAATTCTCATCAATGAAACAGTACTTCTAAAGGTTAAAAAAAAAAAAAGGCTAATAAAGTATAAAAATATTATTTTATGTGTCAGGTAGAGATGTGTGTACAGTAACTAACCTGACACACAGACATCCTAAATTTTCTGATAAACAGGAAAGACAATTAGAAAAAACAATCTAAAATCTTTTTAAGGAAAATCATAATTCCTTTAAAAAATTGAGAAATTCTATAATAACTCAAAATGCCACAAAGTATGTGATATATATATTTTTTTTTCTAGAAAATTCAAAACCAATGTGAGAGAAAACAGATAAATGTAGCCAAACTAGTAGGGGGAGATATGGGCTTTAAATTGGTCTATAGAACACCCGGGTGATGGATGTCTGATGTCATCATTAAACTATACACTTAAAACGACGAATGCTCATGTAATTTCTTTACTTCCATTAAAACATGATGGTATCCTAACCCCAGAAAGCCTCAGCTTCTTTGGCCACAGAACACACTTCCAAGAGCTGTGGCCCACTTACCTGTATCTCCCTGGAAGCTCTGAAGTTTGCTGGGTTCCACTGGGTAGTCCCTCTACTCAGCTTTACTTTTTCTCTATAAAAGAGCAGTTCTCCTGAGTAGAAATGACCTTGTTTTCCTCTGAGTCAAGCACGGATGTGCCACCAACAATTCTGCTCACCATGTCCTTTCACTGTTAGCATAGTAAAACTGATTCCTGAAAGAAAAGAGTAAAGTCAGTGCTCTGCTACTTGAAATCAATCTCTTTTGTAAACTTCCATGATCACTACCTTTCAAATATCAGAAGCGTGAGTTAAATGATTTCTGTGTGCCAGGACTACACTATATTAGACTGTTTACTCTCATAGTAGGCTCCTAGCTGCATAACATGTTGTTACATGGAATTTAAGGTGGTGTAACAACCCTAATGCCTTCCTTTCTGTCTCTCCATAAGAAGTGGGGGAGACCAAAAACCAAGAGCCTATAGTGTGTGGTTCACTCTTTCTTGTTTCCTTCACTGTTATAGACATTTGGAAGCTATAGTTTCAGAATGTGGCTTTGTTTCTGCTGCTGGAGACAAGAGTTAACCTGCAATGGATATCAATGTGCAGAAACTTTAATTCATCTGGTAACAGGGCCATGGGATGATTCATTTGTTCTGGGACAGCTGTGGCAGAATTCTGGTATTCAGTACTATAAGTGCCAGATCTTAGATATCAAGATGACATGTTAAACATCCATCATAAATGTTGTTGAATGCAAATGGAGAAAGGCAGTAAAAAGTCAGATTCAAAGACTGTGGTTCTTAGGCTGAGTTAACGAAGAAGTCTGCTTCACATTTACAACTGTAAATGTAAGAGTCAAGCACTGTGGTGCGCTTGTGTATTCACCGTCCTTTATGTATTGGAAACAGAGTCTGCCTATGAGGCCTGTGCAATTAGTTTTATTGGTAACTTACCAATTTATAGGTGACACCTAGAGTCACCTGAGGTGAGAGAGCATCAGTTAAAGAATTGCTTAGATCAGATTGTCTGTGGCCATGTCTGTAAGACTTGTTTTGATTGATGTGGGAGGGCCCAAGCTACACTGGCAGCACCATACCAACACAGGTGTGTTGGGCTGTGTAAGAAACCTAGCTGGTCATGAGCCAGCAATCAGGATGGCTCAGTGGTATCTGCTTCAAGTTCTTGCCCAACTTGAATCCCTGCTCCACATCCCTCTATTTTCCACTGTAACATGTAAGGTTAAATAAGGCCTTTCATCTTCCAAGTTGTTTTTGGTTTGTGTTTTAACATAGAAACAGAAAAGTAAACCAGGGAAGAGTCTATGCTGCCTCAGACTCATAATTCTCAGACACAGCTGGCGGGCCGGCAAAATACTGAGATTATGAGTATGTACTCAAATACCTTGCTCTGACTTCAATGCTTATAATTTTTTTTAAAAAGTCTACCTTTCCTGATACTCTTGAGCCTGTTTTGTTTACAACAGTTTTCAGCCTGTGGGCTGCAACCCCTTTGGAGATTGCATATCAGATATCCTAAATATCAGATATCAGATACTTACCTTATGATTTATAACAATAGTGAAATAATTGTTATGAAGTTGCAATGAAGTAATTTTATGGTTGGGGTCCCCACAACATGAGGAACTGTATTAGAGGGTCAGAGTGTTTGGAAGGTTGAGAACCACTGCTCTAAAGTCTGGGTTTGCACGTTATTCATTCTCTTTGCTTAATGCTTATAGGCTTAAGAATTCTTAGATTTAAAATACAGCTTTTAAACAAAAATTGTGTTTGCCTGTTCTCTTATATCACTACAAATTCAGATATTTTGACTCTATTTACCCTTTCCTTTCTCATTATTGTTTTCATGAATTTTAAGTCTATATGTGCTTTATTTATCTAAAATAAACAACTTAAATATATGGCCTGTGGAAGTTTTTAGAGAAGCTATACAACATGGTCCCTGTCAGCAGAGTCACATTGGTATTAGCTATAAGGTTTAATGTTCTCATATGGGTTAAGAGAATCAAGATTTCCATTTACTACAACTGAACAAAGTTAGATTATCTAGACAGTGTATTCTAAAGCGGTTATTAGATTTTCGCCATTGTAACTACATAATAATACTAAATGTAATAAATATGCTGATAATTTTAAAATAAGTTAAAATAAAAAAGTTGTATTTTTAAAAAAATTCTTTTAAAAAATTGGCACAGGTGATTCATACTAAAGACCTTTGGAAGAGCCATATGAGATCCTACTACTGTAGAAGCTGCCATACACACACACACACACACACACACACACGCACGCACACGTACACACACACACATTTATATATATATATTTTTTAAAAGTCATCATATAATGACAGAGACAATACTCCAAATAGACATATTTTTGCCTGCACATATGTCTGTGTAAGGTTGTCAGATCTTGGAGTTACAGACAGTTGCGAGCTGCCATGTGGGCACTGGGAATTGAACCAGAGTCCTCTGAAAGAGCAGTCAGTGCTCTTAATCACCGAGCCATCTCTCTATATTACCAAGTAAAATCTCCAACGACAGGAATGGATTACATCTTGTTGCTGGTCAGGCGAGTTTCATAGAATGTCCCAATCCCAAGCATCACAGGACTATTGCTTACTCTCAACAACATGATGGTAAGGCTCTGTTTTTGAAGACACCACTTACTTATGTCCTTGTACATAGGAAAATTAAGCTGGTTCCCAACTAGAAGATTCACCTTTACTGACTAGTGTTCATGGTGCTAGAAAGTACTTTTCACACACTAAAGGAGGAAATTAACCATTAATATTACCCAGCTTCAAACCTATGACCTAAAACATTAAACTGCCTGCAAAGATTATACTAGTGCACTAGTGACAGAAAAGTTATGGGAGTAAGCAAGCACTTTTATGCTCTGCTCCATGAGAGGGAACCCATATCTGGCACTGCTAGGGTGCTCAAAATCCTGAGACTAGTTAGGTCATGGGCCCTGGGTGAAAACCTACTATTATTCTGCTAAAGGAATAGAGTAATAAAATGACTTCTAAGGACATATTGATATACATGTAGATCAATTTCTAACTCAAGTCTCGTTATAGAAATATCTTCTTGCAGTAGATGGTAATTAACACTGACACTACAACCACCCAATGTTTAGAAAGTAAGAGACTTTGAAATACTCAGTCCTAAATGGGATGTCTGTATCAAAGTTCTCCCTTCAAGAGTCAGGTATCTATGAAGAATAGGAAGCAGAAAGATTTTAAGAGCCATAGGTAGTAGATGATACTTAGGAAACAGAACTTTCAAGTTTAGAAGTTCCTCCTTCAAAGAGGGAATTCCAGGGGATATCAGTAACCACATGAAAATAACAAGCTTTACTCTCTTCTGCTTTGCTTTAGTGTCAGGAGCTAGCTCACCAAAGATAATAATGGAAAAGGGCCCACAGTCAAAATCACTTACCAGTGACAACTCTTACATGAAGACAGATCTGGAGCTTATAAAGAAGGTCGGAGTTAAAACAGTGAAGTCAAGAACACTGGGATTCAAGATAAAAGAGCTTGAAACTGGCTGTGAAACAACCACAAGGAGCAGATAAGAGAAGGGAGGGGGCTCGAACCAGTGTCAGCAGGCTGCCTGGCTCCCCAGAGCCTTCTTTCCTCAGAGAGCAGATGTAAGGCAACTTTGCCCTTCTATGTACCCTTGCTTGTGTCGCAGCTAAGTGGAACACAATCAGTTGTGAGTATGGATTCTAAAAAAGCCTCCAACTATTTTAGGAAAAGAGATTCCCAAACTGCTCCATAGACAAGGAGTTAAACATTAGGTAACCAAGAACAACTCCAGCTCTGTGTGGTAGTCGTGATAGGAGTCAGTCCCATGGTGAAGCTACAAGTTGACTGCAGAGATATGGTAACAAACACAGCACAGGATAGTTTATAGCCAGCAAAACACGGGACAACAAGTCATAGATAGTTAGGATCACTAGTTAACAAACAGATGCTTAGGAATTAATGAAAATGGGGTTTCATCCACCCCTAACTGGGAGAAGAACATGGATAGAGCACGCTCACCTATCATATGTGTCATGGCTACATGCATAGAGTGCATGTGCTCTCCTCTGGCTCAGCCCACAACTGCCCAGGATAACCTGTCTCAATAGAAAAATATATCTGTCTTTGTTCCACTTAACCCAAAAAGCTTCTAGAGATCCTGAGACAAACTGACTTAACTGCTTCTCCTTTCTTTTCCTTTCCTCCTACTCTCAGGTGTCTCTCCATCTTCCTTACCTTCTCATTTGTCCTCAGCTCTCCTTAATAAAGCTCATTTCCACCCTGCTTCCTCTCAGGGATGTATACATTTTTTATCTTTGTTTGTATGAGACAAGAGGCCTATGTTTCAGGTTGAAAGTTGAGTGACTATTGAGTTTCTGAAACCATAGGCGCCTGGGTTATGCAATCCTCTGGTGAGAATTGCCAATTCTTCTCAAAAACGGCATCATGCTGATGCCAGGAACTGGGTTTCCTTGATGGTCCTCTGGGCAGAGAGGTTTTCATGTCAGTTAGCGCTGTCTCTGGCTGCAGTCACCATACATGTGAAGAATCAAATTCCTCACATGCAATGCCTCATGCAATATTACCGTAAATGTTTCAGCCATAACTTACAGTTACACTCAGGTTCTTTACTCATTGCTTCCTATATCTTCATGCATCTCCTGGTTTCTGTTTAGGGTAAGTTTTCTTCTGCTGGAAAACTCCATTTAGAATTTTCTTTAATGGAAGACTATGAATTCTTAGATTGAGTATGAGTGCATCTGAAAATGTCTTCATTTAAAGATACACTTTAATGGCATGGCATAGCAGCATAGGGTAACACTTTCTTCCAGCATTGTAATGATGTTGTGGCATCATACTCTAGCCTTCATCATTGGGACTTAGGCCTGCATCTGCTAATGTTGTGAATCTTTTTTTAAGCTTCATGCCAAGTAGATGATTTTCTTTGTGCTGAGCGTAGTCTTGTGTCTGTGAGGTTTTTTCTGATTATTCTGCTTGAGATTTCTCTTGTTTCTTAAATGAACTAGTTTATGCCCTTGGCTACCTTAGGGAAGGCCTCACCTCTGACCCTAGAGACACTGTTTTGTTCCAATTCACTCTTCCCCCTCACAGTTAAATTATACTTAAGCTAGACATCTTCAGTGTTTCTCTTACATCCCTACTTTCTCCAACTCTTCTCTTATCTGGGTATTTTCAGTTGTTCTTGTTCTGTTCTTTTATAACTTGCCGTGTGTTATCAATTAAAACAACTGTGTTCATAGTGAAATCCTTTCTGTTCTAGACTGTGCTTAGTTTGATTTATAAATTTTGCTTTGCTTATGATACTTTCTCATAAAGTATTTTATATTTTTATTTTCTTCTAATTCTTAACTATTTTTTAAAAGCTTAGTACTGGCACTTATATTTATATGTGATTTTCTCTTGTTTTTCTATTACATGAACATTTCTCATATCTAGTAATTTAATATGAACTTCTAAAGCTTAGTTTTTCTTATGTAAAGCTTCCGGGTGATGTTCTTTTCTTACAAATAGGATTTATCTTTAACTCCAAAATGGGTTATTTTGAGTTATGGCTTGTACCAATTTCCTCCAAATTGAAACATTGCAACCTAGAAGAACAAGAAAACATCTGCAAACCTCAGGAAGATCCTGAAATATACAAAATTACCAGGCTTCCTTCCTTCCTAACCTTCCAAGGTTATTTGAGCAATAAAGATAAGATGAGGTTCTCCAGTCCCTTGGGTGGCCTGCAAGTCCTGAAGAGCACTCCAGGGCAGCAGCTTTTGTGAGTCATTGCACATGTTGTTGGTTTCTCAATGACACAGCTACATTCGTGACATTCCCTCTCAGTCCATAGTCCTTTATCCACAGTGCTGTAAGTAGTGAAGTCATTAGTTTACTAACATAGATGTGGCTACAGTCATATTTGATTTGTCATTGGCTCCCTATCTAGGGTAAGTAAAATTCTCTTCCCTTTTCTCCATGAAAAGTCACATAGCAGCTCATTCAGTCCTAGTGAGTTAACTGCTTTACTCTTCATACATTTTCAACAATAGTCAAAAGTGTTATGCTGGGTACCATCAGAGAATTATATAGACTAGCAGTTCTCAGCCTGTGGGACACACATCAGATATCCTGCATATCAGATATTGCATTACAATAACAAGAGCAAACTGACAGTCATGAAGTAGCAGTGAAATAATTACATGGTTGGGGGTCATCACGACATAAAGGATCTCAGTGTTAGGAAGGCTGAGAATCACTGATTTTGACTCTCTTCAAACCTTTTCCTGAAAATCCATTTATATCTCTGCCTACATTACAAAAATGTTCTGTTTTAATACTATGGTCTCTCTCACACCCTAGAATCCATCACATTAGGGAGGAATTTGAACTTGTAACTTTGGGTTAGAAATTGTCAGTATGGAAAAGAAGGTTCTTAGGTTTCTTCTTTGAGTTCTTCAGGAGGCTTGCCTACTTTACTCATTACCATGGATGCATATTCAGGCAAATCAATTTTGTATTTTATTTAACTTAGTTAAGTTTGGTTCTGGGAGTTAACCCCTAGGGCATGCTAGGTAAGTATTCACCTTCGATCTATATCGCCAGCTCTGTGTTTTATTTTATTTGGCCTTCTAGGTTGTTCTTGATGAAACCTCTGATCATCTGATAGCCATTCCATCCCATGATGATTTAGATGCCAATGTCATGGGAGGTGTTTTAGTAGCACAGTAAAAAAGTGTTTTGAAACTGTTGAATTCAACCCAAGAGAAAGGGAGCTTCCCTCTAAACATCAACGATTAGTTTCCTAGCTGAGAATGTTCCACTATGAATTGAATAATTCCATTATGAATTGTAAATTAGGGATGCTATCATGAATTGTAAATTTGGAAGGGCATTATCTAATGCTTACATAAGCAAGTATACTCCTCGGTGTTCTCCAGGCACCATGTATGCTCTGTCTATACTGGCTGGCCCCAAGTGCTGCAATGTTCAGACTCTTTCCATCTAGCATTCCCATCTCAGCCCCATTATCCAGTTAGCCACTAATTCTTTAAAAACCAAGTCTGCTGTAAGTGCTTTAGGAAGGCTGCTTTATGTCCTACAGTAGATCAGGTCTGCCTGGCCTTTTCTATAAAAATGGTCTATGCTTTTCACCTACATGTCTAAACAGTTACTCAGGCAAGCGAATATTGCTTTTTGATATCTCCTCACCCAAACCCTCAGGTTACAAATTCTGAGAAGATGAATGCTATATATCTTTGTTTTTTTCCACTCTTTTATCGAGAGTCACCAACATGAAGTATTGCCTTAAATATTATGTTGAGGAATAACTAAATGTCTATCTAAGAGCACAGGATGTTATTTCATTCTTTGCTTCTGCTACTGTTTTCAAAGTTACTGTGGGAAAATTAATCAATGTCTATGAGGTTCGTTTTCTCAGCTAAAAGGTAATCTCTACCTTAAATAATCAAGACAAATCACATAATATATGGAAATATGTAAAATAATATACAACTCAATAATTATTAATATCAGTTACTCTAAGAGAAAGAAAAGTATGAAGCTAAGATATTTTCCCAGAATGTCTTAAGCATCCTCCACTAGCAGAAAAAGTCACACAGCATTCTGGGTTCTGAGAGGCACAGGAAAACAGTCTAAGGACAGCTGAAGCACTAATAGTTGATAGTGCTAAACTGAGTGTGTTCTGTCTTTCCACAACTGTCCTCACCATTGTTCTCAGTCCCTGTGTTCTGTGGACATGCAATTTGTTATTCCAAGCTATCCCAAGGACCGAAGGCTTTCCCTGGCCTCAGAACTGGATCCCAAACTGTTCCAGATGGCATTTATCACCATGCAGCCTGTGGAAGAAACAAATCTAATCACAGCTCGACATTGTTCAGCTAGAAAAGAACCACAGGGAGTGCTCTGCCTTCCCACACTGCCCACACCATCCACACGACTACTCATTCTTGCCTTGCCACAAAGATCCTTTGGATTCTCCTTCTAACTGACACACTTTGGCTTACTGCTGGCCAGTCCCCTGACTCAGCTGCCACTCTTCTGGCCTCATTTGGTTGTTTCTCAAAGAATTCCATGTGGCAATATCTTGCATCAGCCTGACTCAGAGGTCTGCTTTTCCCTTACAGAATATCCCTTCTTCTAGCCCCAGCCCTCACACCGCTTATCATTCTTTCCGATGATTTCAGCTCAATCTTATGTTTTAGGCTAGCCATTTCGCAGGCAGCAAGTCTTTGTTGACAAGTCAGGAGGTTCTGTTAAACCACTTGCTGTTCCACCGTGTCCTCAGGTTGCTTCAATAGTCCTTTCTTTTTCAGTCTTACTCTGTTTCTTCCCCCAGTTCTACTCCCAGGAGCCACCAATTCCATCCCATATTGGTTGTCTCCATTAGTGTTCTTGATAATGAAACTTGCTCATCCACCCTGTCTAGAACAGGGTCTAGGAACCTGGTCTTGAGGGACTCTCCTGGGGCTGCCTCTATATGCCTTCCTGGACCCAGCATTTTTCTAGTTTATGATTCCATTGTTACTGTGCTTTACTCTCAGGGAGTCAGGATATTGTTAGACTCCCTGATGACCTCATTCAAGTTACAGCTTATCCATTATGCTACACTGATTCCAGCTAAGTGACCCTTATGTTCTCTCTCTCTCTCTCTCTCTCTCTCTCTCTCTCTGTGTGTGTGTGTGTGCGCATGCGTGCATGCATGCATGTCTTCTGAGGGCACACTCTTGTTTCAAGTCATACACAACCACCAGGCTTTGATGAACCCCTGAAAATCATGGAGAAACCAGAAGCTAAAATCCTCTTTCTGTCTAGTGTGTACTAAAAACAAACAAACAAATAAAAGAACAATGTAGACTTTCTTCCTCCTTACCTCTTCCTCCAAGACAAGTATTCTTTTACTGTTTTCTTAAAGATGACTCCAGCCAATGTAATGAACACCTACCTTCAAACTGGCTACCAGCCTTTGAAAGACAAACAATTATCAGATTAGGGCCTAGGAAAGAAGATGGTGAATTGATAAAAGCTTTTGACAGCACAGCAGTTAGAGTCCATTTTCTTCAGCAGGGAGGGAGAGAGAGAGAGAGAGAGAGAGAGAGGCAGACAGACAGAGAGAGACAGAGAGAATGTAAGAGAAGAAACCTTCCTATACAGAGGGTATAGACTAGCTATAGGAATACTGGGACTTTTAAATTAAAAGACCTAAACTCTTTCTTTCCTTCTTCTTCTTTTTTTTTCCTCCTCATAAAGGTGATTCATTACCCATGTGAATGAGTAGTGTACTGGCTAGTTTTGTGTGTCAACTTGACACAAGCTGCAGTTATCACAGAGAAAGGAGCTTCTGTTTCAAAAATGCCTCCATGAGATCCAGGTGTAAGACATTTTCTCAATTAGTGAATAAGGGCAGAGAGCCTCTGTGGGTAGTACCATCTGTGGGCTGGTAGTCTTGGGTTCTATAAGAAAGCCAGCTAAGCAAACCAAGAGAAGCAAGCCAGCAAGCAGCATTCCTCCATGGCCTCTGCATCAGCTCCTGCTTCCTGACCTGCTTGAGTTTCAGTCCTGACTTCCTTTGGTGATGAACAGCAACATGGAAGTGTAAGCTGAGTAAACCCTTTCCTCCCCAACTTGCTTCTTGGTCATGATGTTCGTGCAGGAATAGAAACCCTGACTAAGACAAGTAGCTTACAGCCATTGCTTTGCATGTCCAGTGTCATACCAGCAGAGTTCAAGAGTGACAGAATCACCTGTGTAAGGAAAATGTCATTGTTATATTCACAACAGACTGCTTTCTAAGCTATGAGAAATGATGGCATGATGGACCAAAAGACTTTTATCAATATCACATCCACGAATTGTATATTACATCCAGATTGAAGCAGAAACATTGAATTCTGTGGCAATTCTTATTTGGCATTTGATGTTAGCAGTTGTTACTATCCTCTTTGAAGGCCTCACTTCCTTACACATTGGTTTTTCAAACAAGACATAATAGGAACATTAGCTAGTCAAGATGAACTCATTTGTTTGAATCTAGACTCCCTAAATATGCCATTTATATATTTGCTGTTAGACTTGGAGACCACAAGGGCCACAGACATCTGGGACAGAGAACAAACAATAACAACAAACCCAAATGAATAAAAAACAAATAAAAAACTCACCTAGAAGGCACCCAGGATAGAATATTTGAGATATAGAAGTTAAAGTTAGTTAAAGACACCACCTCATACATGAATGTTATTCAGGAAAGGGAGTATAGTTACTCTATCTGTAATGATTCTGTATGTTCATGAAAAAAAATAAAAACAATATGTCAAGAAAATGTGTAAGAGAAAGAGGAGGAAGAAGATGAAAACAGAGAAAACAGAACAAAGAGACAGAGTGGAGAGGAGGAAAGACTAGGGGGCATCTGTGAGAGGAGGGCTGCTCTCACCTGGAAGCTTGGAGTCAGCTATGGTAGCTTTCTGCATCCAGGAAAGGATGCAAACTTACTTACGTACCTAGCTGGCTGTTGTTTAATAAAACATAAACTGATCCCCATTGACCTCCTGGAAAGTAAGGGATGTCATCTCTGCTTCCCTGGTAGAAGCAGCCATGGCAACTGTCCAACAGCATGAACAACAGTTCCTAGAGTTCTTCTGACATCTCACCCGTGCCCCTCCATCAGGCTTCCTCTTCTGCAGGAGCCCACCTCCTCCATGTTCCTGTGCATCCTCTGGGTCATTTCTCCAGAAACCCTTGCTTGTTGCAGTGCACATTCTAAGAGCTTCTCAGAATGACTTATGTATATCTGATAGCCATCCTTTCCTTGGTTCATTAATCCTCAATTCAACTCCATATTTTGGTTATTTGTGTACTTGTTTTTAATTGATTATTTTTAACATAAGTTTAATGCTCTAATAGTGGATACGAGTTGTTAACAAAATGGGTGAAATAATGCTGAAGAATTCAGTGACCTTGTTGAACCTTTCCTTCATGGACTCCTGATTTACTCTAGACCAGTAACTGATGTCAGGATCACAGAAGCAATCCATGGCCCCTGAGAAAGCTCTCTCAAGGAGTTTAGCCTCCTTTCTGTCTGTGCAGCAATTACCTGTCCTGGCCAGGGACCCCTTCTCTGGCTCTGATTGGCCCCGAAGGACCAGCTTGAAGCCTTGTCTCCAACTCCAATCCCCTTCCCTCTTTTATTTTCCTACTTGAAAACTCTCCTTTGATCTCTTTTTGGTCATAACCAGCGTATGTACTCTGTTCTGTGATTTATGTCCTTTGCAATCCAGTTCAATCTAGCTTCACGTCGTATTGCTTCTCATGCCCACTTTTTTTCCTTCACCTCACTCCTAGGTTTACCAATCCAAAAATATTCTCTTTCATACCTCCAGGTTGTTTCTTACCCTTATGCACTCCAAATGCACAGCTAGACAACCAGACTGACGTCCTATTTGCATCGAAAATGATTCTAATTCTCTATTTAAAACATCCCCTAGGCTTCTGTTATGTATGGGGGATATATACACTTATTATCATGATATACTAGACCAGGACCCACTGACTTTTGCATGTCTAAGACATTCTCCTCCACCATGATATCCCCAGACAACGAGAGCATGAGAAGTCTGTTGGGCTGCTTATGTTTCATGAATTTCCATCTATGTAAGTTTGCCTGAAGCTCAGCTGGTGACAACTTCCTTGTATCTTGCCAGTTCCCTCCTGATGCTTTACCACAACTCCCTTGGGCTGTGTGTTCATTGTCCATTTTATCAGGAATACCTCAAAATCAGAAGTGAGATGTAGAAGTGGTTTCTATGACTGTCTCTTAAAGAATCCATGATAGAACTAACACTAGTGAGTAGCCTACAAAATGAGACTCCTAGAAATGTTATAGAATTTTACAAAGTAATGTTATCCAAGCCCCTATCCTCATGGGTCTATAGCCTACTTCCAGGACATCATCCCATTACAGGAAGATTAGGAACTATGATCTACAGTGAGACTTCTCCTTTAGTTGTTAAGTAATATCATTTTAAGTGTTTATTGTAGAGTAGGTAATATAGATTGTCTGTAATGGATAAAGCACATCTCTACATTTAAATTTCCTTCTTCATGGTAGGAAAGAAATGGGAAGATAAATTGCTTAACAGATTTCTCACATGTATAAAAAAAATACACATAATTTTAAAAGAAGAGTTGTAAGTTGAAGATAAAAGGTGAGAGTATCAAGTGGAAGAGAAGAGCAGAAAGAGGGTTACAGCCAGAGGATCAAGGAGCTTGCTATGAGATTGTGTCCCCTAGTAACTTCAGAAGCTACACACATAAAGTCTCACTGACATGACTGCCCAAATATTAGCTGAATACAGACAATACAAATGGACATGCAAGTGGACAGGGAAAAGTCTATGAGACTTACACAAAGAATTACAGGCAACAGAGAAAAGTTGGGAGTGGAAGAGGTGATTTTCCCCAGAGAAGAGTGTACTAACTGGTTATTCAGTGCTAAATGTCCATCCTTGAAAACACACGTACAAGTAACATTATAAGCACCGAGCAGGTTATAGTTAGTAATGTGTGTGTGTGTGTGTGTGTGTGTGTGTGTATTTTTAATAAAAATTGTTTAACAGGTTCTGTAATAGGTGCTGGGATTTGAAGGACACATTGAAGTTCTGTTTGTACAGAGGTGTAAATAAAGTACTCCAGGGAAAGAAGAGGCTCTGAGCAAAGGCTTGGATGCATCTGCTGGGGATCGCCAGGTGCCCATTATGACTGAGACATTGGATAAATGAAGAGAGTTCAGGTGTCGGCTAAGGAGTCTTACCAAATGCTCAGTGTGTGGCTGTATGAGTATTTCCTATTTTAGCCTGACATTACGAGAGATGCAGAGAATTTTAGATTACCAGATGACATTTCCGTGTCTTCACCATTAAAGCTATTTTACTTTTGCAATGGAATGAAAATTAGAAAAAAGTCAAGCAGACAAGATCATATCATTGAATCTATATTCTGTTGGCCAAGTTTAAACAATATAAGGTTTGTCAAAGGTCAGAACCACATGGGAGAATTTGCCCCTACACTGAACAAAAGTTAAGAATGGGTTGAAGAAAAAGATGTGTATTTTAAGTATGTCCATCACAAATAATGACAATGCTGTGCCAAATACAACATGGAAACCAAGATTTAATTCTTAAGCACTTTAGAACAATGAATTACATTGGAAAGACACCAAGTTCCTCAGGCAAAAGAACTAAGCTGCTACAGAGTTTTCTAACAGGGAAAGGGAAATTTTGAAAGTCCTTAGAGAGAAGGAAGAGATGTGAAAAAAGACTCCAGGGGCTGGAGAAATGGGCCAGTGGTTAACAGGATGAATGTTCTTCTAGAGGTCCCAGGTTCATGTCCCAGCACCCACAAAGCAGCTCCAAGCCTGTTGGGAATTGGTTCTAATGCTTTGTCTTAATTTGGCTCCCAAAAGCTGCACTTCCAAATGCTGAGGGTCCCTGCCTCCAGCTGTTTTGAATGTCAATAAAGAATTTCTATACAGCCAATGGCTGAGGGAGACGAGGGTTTTTAGATTGCACCAAAGGACCAAGGGGGAGAAAAAGACCATTACCATGATGGGGGGAGCAAAGAGATCAAAGAGAACTTAAAGGCCTGCCAACATGTAAGAATCTGGGAAAGTGGCCCTAGGGACCACTCCCCCGATTATGTCTGGGGTGGCAGAGATGAAATTCATCTTTCAACTGACTCTTCACAACAAACGCTTGGCTGACCCTTCTATTGACTGTCCTCAGCTCAACAACCAGAGTTATCTGCTAACAGGAAGTGAGATCACTGCTCACACAATTCTCCAGTGGTCTCTCACCTTATTCAGAATCACCCCAAAACAAAGAAGTGTTCTACATCATCCTGTGGGGTGTCCTTCTGACTAGCCAGGCCTTTAATCTCACTTTCAATTTCTTCCTTCATTAGTGTATGACAACTGAACATGACCACGGATATGTCTCTGCCTCAGGGCTCTTGTACGTATATAAAGTCCTTTCTTGAGACTCTTCTCCAGATAGCTGTTGAGCTTGCTAGCTTCTTTCATGCTCTGGCCACAGTCATAACTCAGAGATTTCCTCCCTACTTTTCTGTTTGAAATGATGATGTCATTCACACTCACTGTCCTTCTGGGGGTTATTAGTCTCCGCAGCATGTATTGATGCTTTACACAAGTATTTGCCCATTCGTCCATCCCATTGCTTTATTTCCTGTGTAGGTAGGTATTTTGTTTGTTTACCCATTTGTCCTATTGCTCACTATACTAGAATTTAAAACTTAAAGACAAAAAAACCCCCAAAAAACAAAACAAAACAAAAAACCAAACCTGCTTTGTTCCCATTTTAACCTCCAGAGTTTGGATTGGGGCTTTGTGAGTATTATCTTCTTGATATATAAATGTTTAATGAATAAAACTGGGCATCCTATAAATTCTAGTGAAGCACAAAATCACCACATAATCAATAAAACATGCTGCATACAAACCATGGGAAGAAAAAATAATCAAAGGCAGGAAACCAGCAAGCAAATATCATCCAGTAATAATAAAAAAATCAGCAATCCTTCCTGAGAATGGTGGCATGCCTGTAAGCCAAGCACTTGAGAGACTGAAACAGCCAGGGTTTGGAGTCAGCCTGGTCTGCAAGAGACTGTCTCAAAATACAGCCAAAAGAGTTAAGGAGCTGAATATCCTGATGAGTGTAAATGATGTGTAATTTGTTTGGTTTGTGTTTTTTAAGAGAAATTTTTCCTAGAATGGTATAATATAGAAAAAAAAAAAACCTGAATTTTAAAAAGATAAATCATATACTTGGTGAATCATTTCACAAAGCCATTACTTTAAAAAAGACAGAGGGATACAGGATACCAGGAGAACATGGCCTCGGAATCATTTAAGCAGGGCTCCTAGGGGCTCACAGAGACTTCCGAGGCAATCACTGATCCTGCTAGTGGGTGTCAGGGTAGCTCTAATTCTTCCACCTGCTCTTGGAACATTTTTCCTCCCGCTGGCGAGGGTGGCCTCGCCCAGCCCTGCTAAGGGTGCCTAGTCTTATTGTAACTTGTTATGCCTGTGTTGGTTTGATCTCCCTGGGAGGCCTGCTCTTTTCTGAAGGGAAATGGTGGAAGAATGAATGAGAGGCGGGGCTTGGGAGGAATGGTGAAGGAGAAATTGCAGTTGCAGTCTGGATGAGAAAAGAATAAAATTTTAAAAATAAATTTAAAACAGAACCAGGGAGATTGTACCTTCCTGAGGAAGGAAGTATTAAAGGGGTGCTTGGAGTGATGCAGTTCGTGGGTTTTATGCTTAACACGAAAGGCCTGGGATCCATCTGCAGGCTGAGTCCCAGAAGCAGACCCAAGCAGAGCTATGGTGGAGCAGGTGACTTCCCCCTGGTGTGAGGCTGGATGACACACAACTGTCATCTCTTAAAGGTCTTGTGACTGTGATGTCTGTAACAGAGGGCCCTGGGAACTTGTCCCAGTCCTTCTCATCTTAACTCTCATTCTTCGCTGCTCCTTATTCATCCCTGGATTCTCTTCCTGCTGTGTCCTTGCATTGCATTCGTGACCATTCCACTGCAGGAATGGATTCAGCCCTACCCAGCTGTTTTCTGTGCAGCGCTTCTCAGTACTTCCCTTCTTCCCTGTTTTTCTCCACTCAGCCTTACCCCATTGCATCTCCAGGACAGGAGGAACGCACATACTACAGACCAGAAGACAAAGAACAGAGAACTACAGTCTTTGGTGAAACTGGAGATCCTCCTGTTGAGAAACTGGATTAAGTTGCTGGAAGCACTGAAACCCACACATGGATCTTCAGAAGAGAGACGGCCACTCACTGTCTAACCTCAGATCTCTGTTCTGTTCCAGAGGCAGAATCCCCATGGCAGTGGCAGGGTCCTGTCTTAAGCCTGCTCAACTTCTAGCTCACTAGTTAGGAGCATGAGAGATTCTGGAGCCCAGATAAAAGTCACAGAAACAGCTTCTGAGGGGGCAGTCAGTCCTCCACCTTTGTCCAACCCAAGAAATCACATCCAGATTCCAATATTAGTTGGAAAGGAATGAAAGCAGACACTTTAATCACTCTTGGAAAATCAGCAGCAGGCTATCCAAAGCATACTGAGGAGAACTCTGGGTGACAGAAGGCATAAAAAACTGCCTTAGCCTACCGAAAAACAAAAACGCAGCACTACCTTAAAAATACCAAATGTAGGTGAACTGCAACAACAGATTAATGGAGAGAAACCCATTTGAGGAAATCACATACGGAAGTAACATTTATAACCTCCCCTCTTCCCTCACACTGTTTTTATATTTTCACTCTCTGGTGGTCATTTTTCTCTGCATCCTGGAAATAATCACCTGGCCCTTCAAAATCAATAGCTATAAAAAGAGATCTCATCTTGAACAGCTTCCAGTGAAATGAGGCCTGGAACCTCCATAACCAAAAACCATTCCAGTGCAAAAACTAAACAGAAACAACAGAAAATGGGAATGGAGACATTGTGGGGGATGGGAGGACTGGACTGGGAGCTGCATGGGTATAAATAATGGTCAGAGATTAATGTAACCAGAATGAATTACATACATGGATAAAATAGTTAAACCATAAATTAATTTAATTTTTTTCCGCTGCCAGCAGAGAAAGAAATTCTGGCTCAAACTCTCACTTCTGTCACTTGAGGGGTTAAAGGTCCTGTTTTCTTTCTTTCTGAGGTAAAGCCCCCTGAGCTTGAGGGCTGTGGGCTTTGTGTCTTTACTGGTCTCCCCTGCGTCTCCTCAGGCAGAGACAGCAGTCAGACAGTCTTCCCCTTCTCGGGAGGACTCTGCACAGACACTCGGGTCTCCTTATCAAGATGCATTATGCATTTTGATCTTCGACCTCTGGCCTGCCCTGTCCTTTTGCTTCAAAGAAATTTCCTATCTAGAGATTGTGATTTGCTCTTTAAAAATAAGCCTGGGAAGTGCTGTGCCTAAAATTCTTGAGGGTGCGAGGTCTTGCCACCCTTACTGTGGAGTTCTAACACCACAGAGAAGCAGAGTGCCGGGCAAGCATGCTTATGTGAACAGTTGAGGGAGGGAGGTCAGACCTGCACAACAGGACCCAGCCATTCCCCCTTCTCTATGGTTCACTTTCCAAGGTTTAAACCTACTATGTTTTTAAAATCACGATTTTAGTTGCCTGCATTTCTGTGCTGTGAAAACTCTTGTCATCTTCCCTCATAGGACATAATCAGTCAGTCCCTTGATTCAATGTGTCCATGTCTTTTTCAGTGTGTCCTGGCCATGATACGACTCTCCCCTTCCTCACCAGGAAGTCGCTAGTTATCGGAGCCACCGTTGAAGTGTCATGGTGGTTTTTTCCCTCATAACCTTTGTTTTATTTAATAACAGGCACAGAGCACTAGCTGCCAATCACAGCGGGCCAAAGAGAAGCTGTAATGTATTTCCTTTGATTAAAAAAATGACAATTACTGACCTAAAGATGGAAAGGTATTATAGAAGGTTGCTAAAAATCAGTGGTAAGGGTTTTGTATCTAAGACCTTGAAAAGGGAAGAAGCATGCTGATTTTGCTGCCATATTCAAAATGCAGAAACTATAGTTAGAGAGCATGATAAGTGCTGGGCTTTGTAGGAAAAGCTGTGAAGCAGGAGCATCTGGAACCGCCTGCAGATCCCACTACAAATTGGGGTCCGAATATATTTCAAGGACGAGATGAGCTGGTGGAGTCAGTGATGCTAGTGACTCGAAGCACCAAGACATCATAAAGCATGAACCAGAAATGAGTAGAGAAGGCTGCTTGCATAAGCTCATTCCAAGCACCCCACTCTAGGCCTGTTTCACCTATAGCATCATAGCAGATTCTCATTCTTCACCATCACATAACCTGTGTTACTATGCACCTGTTCATCTGCCCTGTTGTCAGCTTTACCTCCTCCTGACCACTGACAGCGTTTCTTTTGTTGTTGTTGTTGTTCCTTCGCTCTGCTCTGCTCTGCTCTCCTCTCCTCTCCTCTCCTCTCCTCCCCTCCCTTTTCCTTTCCCTTTCCCTCCCTCCCCTTCCCTCCTTTCCTTTTCCTTTCTTTTTCTCTCCTCAGTGTCTTTGTCTTTTAATCTTATTGTAAGAAAAACAACTAAAAGAAACTAAGGAAAATTTCATTAACAGATGTCTTAAACGCTTCAGTCTATTTCTTAGTATCTTTTATACATCTTTTACTTATGACCTAGTGCACTTCAGTTTTCAACAGCGATGTATCAAAGACACGGAGCTTTGAGGTGTTCCCACCTTTAAATGATGGCACAGTGTTTCATAGAGTCACTGCCTCCAGGGTTGCTCAACCAAGTGCCCAATGGTGGCATGTTTCTAACAGTCACCATAAAAAATCATAGCAAACGTTTTGTGAGTTAAGTTTTGTTCATGTTTTACATCATTTCTAAATGATGTTTCATTAGCCATATGATGGGGAAATATGTAGGAATATAGATTTATAGGACCAAACTGATTTGCTTTGAAACATACTAAATGTGACTGGAAGCCAAAGATGTCTTCCTTCTTTTCTAATGTAAGCCTTTCCTAATGAATCAACTCAAAGCTTCATCTTTACTTGCTAATCTTGGGGTTGTATTTCTGAAATACACAAGATGAAGCTTTGAGAAATACTGTCGCCACCTCTTGAGCTGTATACTATATTGCAGTGCTCTGGGAACTAATCTGCCTGTAAGGGAACTCTCTCAAAGTGGTTCTACAGGCTCCTTTGTTGCTTTAATTCCCCTACGTCCCCCAAGCAGAGCCCTGGAGAAATCACTGATTTCCATCTTGATAATGAATACAATCTGCCAAGTAGTTCAACAACCACCACGGCATCGAAGTCAGAGAATGTCAACAGTAGCAAGAGACAGTAGAAATTCAGCACCTCGGAATATGTGGGTGGGTCAGTTTGCCTCGGAATATGTGGGTGGTTTAGTCAGATTGATATTGAATTTTAGCTTTTGCTTCACAGCACTTATTTAATGTTCTGCCAGTAAAGCTTGAATTTTAAAATAAAATTTAAAAATCTGAAGCCTATTTATTAAGGAAAAAGACATTTTCTTTGGGGAATGAGTTAACATCTATGGTTGGAAAGTACCATAATTCTAAAGTGATCTTGATCTGCCAGAGCTCCCTTTGACTCTGTGATCCACTATCCAGGGTGTCTGTGAACTATACTCACATTCCATCTTCAGTCCTACATGTTTCTGGGGTCCTTCTCTCTCACCAATACTGAGCATGATTGCTATGATTACTGCTATCTGGGGTTCCAAGTTGTGAGTCCCTCTCCCAATAAATAAAGTCCCTCTGGCACTAAATAAAGATTATATATACATTAATTATAATGCTCCCAAGGATTCTAGAATATGGGTACTCGTTACACAGATGTTGAAAGAACAGATGTACAGTCATGGAAATTAACAGGTCTCCTTCATTCCCTCAGCTAATTAGCAACACTGATTTGGCTCTCAGCACCACATCATGAGGGACAAGATCACAGACCTCCACTGCACCATCATGCTTTCCTGGGCTGGGAATTCTAGAGAACCAGCTCGTCCCTGGCTTTCCTCAGCACTGCTTATATTTCTGTGACCAGTTGCTAGGATACTTGAAGGCAATTCATTTGCATACTAAACAGAAGACCTAGAGAAATCATTTAAATGGGCCTACTCAATGTTCTCTAAGATCGATAAATACTGGAAAAAACGTTTATCATGTTGCAATGCCAGGGTGGCAACAATGTATTCAAACCATAATTACCAAAATTTAATTTGTCCCTGAAAGAATCTCAAGATTTTCTAAAATTTCTTCTAATTCTTTCGAACCTTATATCTTTCACCTTTGGAATGGAAAATCATGCTTAAAATTTCTTACAGTGGAGGCTGTTCACATTCTGTCCCCCAAATGACTGCACCCAAGGCATAGAACAAACACCTAGCCATCAAAGGGCATCTGGCATGGGATCTGTAAGTGCTCTCTGTCCTGTCTCCAGCAATGCCCAGGAGAATAGCCAGTTGTGGTCCTCTTCTCAAAGGTATCGAAGTGCCAGGCTTGAGTCATACCACCTCTGACTGCTTTCTGCATAGCTCCAGGCTCTTCTCCCAGCTCCTTCTGCAGCCCAAGACTTCCTGGAGCACACCCAACTCTCCTCACTCCACATCTCCTTCTCATACTGCACAGGTGTAGATGTACCTCAATGAATAATGATCTCCACAAGTGCAGCCTCCCCTCAGATTCTTGCTCTAAGCAGGCTCTGCTGTTCCTCAGGAATGTGGATGCATCATCTGCACATCATGCTGGACTCCATCCTTATCTTTGACTTAGACCGAAAGAGCTTCTATACCTATTGAAATCTACCTTTCACTTTTATCCCCTCAACCCTTACCTCCAAAATTTTATTCACCATCTCATTTTACAGGTGGTAGAAAATTTTTTCTCACAAAAGTCCCCCTGAGAGTTGTGGTGCAAATTGCCTCAGTGTCCCATCTAATATTCGGGTACTTTATCTGTCTTGCTTTCGGCTACCCCATACTGCACATTCTCATTCAACAAGGCTGCAGTGATCTCTGAATTCTTAAAGATTCAATATTTAGTCACTTCCTGGAAAACTGACGTATGATTCACAGATGTTGCAGAAAAGGATGACTATTGATATTGTGAAGAAGGAAATATGGCTGCTAGAAATCTTTTAGACCATCTCTACAAGAAGCTAAAAACTGTTTTTCTACTGTGAAACAGGGTGAGAATTGTGTTAAAGTTAGAGTGATTTTTTTAAAAGTACCGGTGCTGGAGGAAGGAAGAAGAAAGACAGTCACCTTAACCTCAACAGAGATTTTCTTGGCAAATTTATGCATAGAAAATGTGTTGCTGAGTGAAAGACTATATGACAATAAACTTCAAGGATTTGAAGAAATGAAGAAATAGAAGACAGAAAAATCACCCATGCTCATAGATCGATGTGATTAACCTAGCAAAAATGGCCATCCTATCAGAAGCAATCTAGAGATTCAGTGCAATCCCCATCAAAACACAATTCTTTACAGACCTTGAAAGGACCATACTCAGCTTTATATGGATAAGCACAAAGTCCAGGACAGCTAAAACAATCCTGTCCAAAAAAAGAACTTCTGAGGTATCACCATCCCTGATTCCAGACTGTACTACTGAACCATAGTAATAAAAACCACATGATATTGGAATATAACAGACATGTTGATCGATGGAATTAAATCAAAGACACAGACATAAATCCACACAACCACGGACACCTAATATTTTTCCAAAGAAGCCTGAAATACAAAATGGGGGGAAAAAAACCATCTGCAAATAAATGGTACTGGTCTAATTGGATGTCTGCATATCAAAAAATGCAGATGGATCTCTATCACCCTGAAAAACACTCAAGCCCATGTGGATAAGAGACCTCAACATAAAATCAGATACACTGAACCTAATAGAAAAGAAAATGGGCAACTGTCTTGACCACATTGCCATAAGAGACAACTTCCTGAACAGAACACCAATAGTTCAGGCACTAAGAACCACAATCAATATATGGGAATTCATGAAACTGAAAAGCCTCGTAAAATATAGGACACAGTCAATAGGACAAAACAGCAGTCACAGAATGGGAAAAGACTTTTCACTGACCCCACATCTGACAGAAGGCTAATTTTCAAAATATCTAATGAACTCAAAAAAATCAAAAAACCAAATAATTCATTTAAAAATGGAGTACAGATGTAAACAGAATTCTCAGTAGAGGAATCTCAAATAGCTTAGAAACACTTAAAGAAATGTTCAACATCCTTAGCCATCAGGGAAGTGCAAATCAAAATGACTCTGAAATTCCATCTTACACCCATAAGAATAGCTAAGATCAAAAATACAAGTGGCAGCTTATCTAGGAAGGATGTGGACCAAGGACAATACCCACCACTGCTCGTGGGAGTGGAAACTTCTATAGCCACTATGGAAATCAATACTGAGTTGGCAGTTCCTCAAAAAAAAAAAAAATGGAAATATTCATACCTCAAGACCCAGCTATACCACTCTTGAGCATATACCTAAAGGACCATCCATCTAACCACAAGGACACTTGCTCACCTGTGTTCACAATAGAATGTGGAAACAATCTAGAAGCCCTCTACTGAAAAATTGGTAAAGAAAATGTGGTACATTTACACAATGGATTGTTACTCTGTAGTTAAAAAGAAATACGACATCATGAAATTTGCAGGCAAATAGATAGAACTAGAAAATTTTATCCTGAGGTAAACCAGACCCAGAAAGACAAACATTTTATGTACTCACTCATAAGTAGCTATTAGCTGTTAAGTAAATGATAATCATGCTACACTCCAGAGACCGAGAGAGAGGCTAAGAAACAAGTAGAGTTCTAATGGGGACACATTGATCTCTCTGAGAAGGGAAATAGAGTAGAACATGTGAACTGGGAGTGGTTAGTGATGGGAATAGGAAGGATCAGGTATAGAGGAAGGGATGGAGAAAGAGCTTGTGGACGAAACAACTAGAATCGGAAGGCATTTCGGGGCCAATGTGGAAACCAAGTGCAGTGAAAATTCCCTGGAATCTACAAGAGTGATACTAGTCAGGACTCTTAGGAAGATGCGGAGCCTGAACAAGCCATCTTTAGTCCCCAGGCAAGGCTTTCAGCAATGGGACTAGAACACCAACCCAGCCATAAAACCTTCAACCTACAATCTGTCCTTCTGGCAATATGTGCTAGAAATGGTGACTCAGAACTTATTGGAGTTAACCACCCATGACTGATCTAATGTGTGATCCATACCACCAGAGGGAGTCCATGGCCAACATGCCCTGGATGACCAGAAAACAAAGACTAGATAGCCTAGAGACCTAGAATCGAGCTATCATGATTGGCAAGAATAAAAAAATAAAAAAATCAATGGAAAGATTCCCAATGATGTTCTGGTATATTCATAGATCAGTGCCTGGTCTAATTGTCCAGTTGTCATCAAAGAAGCTGATGGAAGTGAAGACCCACAGTCAAACATTAGGTGGAGAGAGAACCCAGGTTAGAGGTTTCTATCAGGTACCTCTCCTCAGAGCTCAGAGAACCTAACCAGAGAAGGATGAATTATGGGAGTCAGAGGGGTCAAGAACGTGAGGAAAACATGGTCCTTTTCTTCCTACTGGGTTGCTTCACCTAGCCTTGATGTTAGTTTTTTTGCCTGGTTTTATTGTATCTTCTTGTGCCATGTGCAGTTAATGTCCCTGGGAGGCCTGTTCTTTTCTAGGGGTATATGAGGGAGTGTACCTGGAGAAAAAGGAAGGTGGGAATAGGGGACTGACAGGAGTAGAGGTAAGGGATGCTATGGTCTACATATATTAAATATGAGAAGAATGTGTACAGATTTAAAGGGAAAAAGAAAATGCATTTCTAGACTGGCAGCCAACAAGACGGTCAATCCTGAGTTCTACATGTTAACAGAGATCTGGGTTTTTACAGTTCTATCTTGGTCCATTGCTTAGTCCACACTGGGTGCCTCCTTAAACTCAAAGAACAACTATTCTATGATTGTACCAGTTGCCAAGCAACCAACAACCTCAACCTCACTTCTGCTTCTGAGACAACCGAACTACCCAGATCTCTGTGGACATTTCAAAAGAAGAAAACAAATTAGCTATACTTTGTATCATAGTCTTTTCAGATTACAGAAGAAAGTCAAGATCTACCAATGAAACATGTGCACACAAGAAATCTATCTTTTAGGCTTCCAAGCAGCCCCTACCAATACACTGATGGCTGGCAGAGAGTTAGTCCCTGAATTTGTTTTAAATAGTCTGCTTGGTCACCAGTGTTAAACCAGTCAAATAAACTTATCTTGAATTGCTGTTTTACAGTCTTTATATCATTGGATATAATGTTCAAATGTAAAATGTTTCTTTTTATTTCCTCATATATTGACTGACCGTTTTCCTTACTAGATTAGAATCTCCATTTGTGCAGGCACCATGACCGTATAGATCATATGATACTGGATAACAGAAAAGACTGCATACTTTTGTGAGCTTTTTGCTTAGTTTATGGTTTTATTCTTACCACCTTTACTATTTCTATGCTATTGAATGATGTAAACTTTTCATATAACTTATTTACTTCAGCCTAGAGATGAAGGAATACTTTGCCAGATGTTGAGACCAGAGTATCAATTACCTGCTACATTTATTATAAATTCTCTTTCTGAACAATATGAAAACTTGCATTTAATTTAAAATCCACCTGTTTCCTCAAGAGATGTGTAAAGATTGCTGTGATGGTTAACATTGGCAACCTGACAGGATCTAAGGTGACATAAGAGACAGGTCCTCCGGGCATGTCTGGGAGGGAGAAAGATTAGGCTAACTGAGATGATGGAAAGACCACTTTCCTTTAGATGGCACAATCCTATGATGTGGGGTTGCAGATGAGGCCAACAGTAGAAAGCATACTGAGCATCCATGTCCTTTGCTCTCTGTTTCCTGACTGTGAACAAAATGTGATCAGTTGCCTCATGGTCTCTGTCAAGCTTTCCCTGTCATGACAGAAACCCCCAAACTGTGAATTAAAACACACCCTTCCTTCTTAATGGTACATCTTCTCTCTTTTTTACCTTTGTCAAGCATTTGTCCTAGTCCCAGTTAAAGTAATTAAATGCATGGAAATAAACTAAGGATTCAGGGTAAAATGCAGCCAAATTCCTCAAGCAATTCCACAAAGAAGACAGATGATGTGAGGGGAAATGGAGATAAAAGAAGACTGTGCCATAAAAGCATAGGGGGGCAGCCTAGCCCAATGGGGAGAGAACAGTACAACCAAACTGTGCTCAACAGAGGAGCAGAAAGGATCGGGCAAACAGAGAGCGAGTGAGAAAAAGAACGTGGACAAGTGTCAGGACATGGAACAGGATTAGCCACAAAGAACAAATGCCAGCCCTGGAACGTTTGCTAACGTTCCAGGGTTAGATGTTCTTCTCTGCTGATCTGAAAAGCAGCAAGCAGCAAACTCACAATCTCTGTAGACTTTGACAACCTGGCTCCAGTTTTTGAGAGCTGTCCTCAACAGCCCTATCTGCCAGTAAGAAGTGTGATCAGTTCTCTTTTTAGTTCAGTTTCGGGCTCTATAGTTTGGAGTACAAGAAAACAGAGATTTCATTTCTGTGAATTTGACACGAGATTTCTTTTCATCTATATCTTCTAGTCTTCAGCCCTTCTAGAGCATGTATAAGCAATTACCCTCATTTAAGCCTTAATTTGAATATTCATAATGAATAGGGCTGATATCAGATGTGTCCTTGGTTTTGGACACAGCTTCTTTTTTATTATTTAATACTTTATTTTCATTTCAAATGTTTTCCCCTTTCCAGGTCTCCTCTTTGGAGACCCCCTATCCCATCCCCCCTCCCCCTGCCTCTATGAGGGTGCTCCCCCACCCATCCACCCACTCTCATCTTCCCTCCCTGGCATACCCCTATACTGGGGCATCTAACACTCTCAGACCCAAGGGCCTCTTTTCCCACTGATGGTCAACAAGGCCCTCCTTAGCTACTTATGTGGCCAGCACCATGGGCCCCTGCATTCTTTGGTTGGTGGTCCAGTCTCTGGGAGCATGGGGGAGGGGGGCTGACCAGTTGACACTGTTGTTCCCTCCCCATGGGTTGCAAGCTCCCTCAGTTCCTTCAGTCTCTTCTCCAACTCCTCCATCTTGAACCCCATGCTCAGTCCAAGAGTTCTCAGCTTCTCAAAAAAAAAAAATATATATATATATATATATATATATATATATATATATATATATATATCATCTATGATGGAAAGTTCAAACCCACTGGTTAGGGAGCCTTTCATGTACCTCACATAGAGCTGGTCCCTACTCAGTACTCATAGGACCCTTGGGTCACCACAGTAGGCACTTTCTCTCTAGGGTATAAAGAGAACTTTTCTCCTCAGTCACTGGAAATAAAGAAATTGGGTTGAAAACTTAATTGAACAGTCAGCCATCATCTGCCCTCTTTTAAAACAAAACAGAAATAAGTGTATATATAGAAACTTCACTTTGAAATAGAAACTTCTGAGAAGAAACCATATACACTGATGATTATTTTCAATGTAGTGGCTTCCTGAGCATCAAGGCTAATGCACCCAAGGATATAGAAGTTACCACTTTCAGCCAATGAGAAATGATACTGTTGTCTACACAGTCCTGATTCTCTCGATAGATAGACAGACAGATAGATAGATAGATAGGTAGATAGATAGATAGATAGAAATGAACTTGAATAAGTTGTGAACTGGGTGATTTAAGTGTTGCCTTCAGAGCATTACTTAGTCATCTAATCTCTCTGCTCCTCTAGTTGCTTAACAAGGTTTTTTCTTTTCTGTGTCCCGTTTCTCTAAACAACTTATCACACAGGCTGAACATATTCCTTCCTAGCTTCTCATGTGCAGTGTCTTAGGATCTCATCCATTATTCCTCCCAGAAAGTAATAACACTAGCTAACAACAAAACCACATTTACTCTATCACATCGCTTCATGATTAGACTAGAGCTACAACTGCTGTCTCTCTCCACAGTAAAGTATAGATAGCCACGTAGGGCAGCAATTGGAATTCCCTTCTTTTTCTATCACACAGTTCTTAGCAGGTCTGCTGTCTAGTTGTTTCACTGGGGAAGGACAGTGTGAACAGTCCTCTTGTGTCTTTCTCCCCAAACTCCATCTCTGCTTCCTCCAATCCTGTTTCCATTCCAAGATCCATGCCATTGGAAGCAAATGACTTCAGATCTCAGCTCCCAGAGGTTCTGAACGTGTTCTAAACAGTGTGCCTTAATTCCCACCTGATCCTTAATATCAGCTCATCATGAGCATATGACCTAAGAGGACCAATCAGAATGGGTTTCATGAGTCCTCAGGATGCTGGACAATGGCACACTTTTGTTTTAAACAGTGGGATGTGTTTGTCCAAGGACCAGTTATGCTGCAGTCATACCATTGCCTTAACAAGGGTCAGCATGTGAAGCTACCCCTCCCATCAGGGTGTTAATGCCTCCTGGTATCTGCAACTGTGTTTTAATGTGAATTAAAACAGGATGGAATATCCCCTACTAAGATTTGAATCTGTCAAATTCTGATTACAACATAAAAGAAAGTGAAATCAGCCTTCTGCCCTGATAACATCAGTGAAATTGCTGTGATGTCTTCGCCTGTAATGTGGTACACAGCATAAAAGACCAGCACAGCTGGGTGGTCACTCCACAAACCAACACATGTCCTTTCTTTTTATTCCTCACATCTAGAGGCCTTTGTCTTTAAAAGTGAATCTTAACAGTAATACATTTTTTAATTCAGAATAAATATCTCCCAGCTTTAATGAGGATAAAACTAACACAAATGAGGGCTCCCTAGGTACTCTGTAATGCCTAATGCATGAGATACAGATTAATGAGAAGTCATTGAAAAAATCATAAGAGCTTACATCCAGTTTCTGCACCCTGAAGCAACACAGCATGGTGTAATGGGCCTTGCGACATAAGAGGCAGAGCAAAACAGCACATAGCAAAAAAAGTTTTGTTTCTTGGATCATGTCTTTAAAACAAAAAGTGTTCCTTGAAAACTGAGCTTAATATAGACTTTATTCAAGGTTACTTTAATAATCATAAGTTAAATTGAATGCTCTTAAGGTTAATCTTTAACTTTTTTCAAGTTGTGCAAGATCTGGGAAGATAGATCAGCCATTAATGTATTTGTCACACAAGCCTGAGGGTCCACGTTTAAATCCTCAGAAATCTGCATAGATGTCAGATAGGTATCAACAAGCTCTGGGTTTGTTTGAGGGCCCAGCCTCAGTGAGTAAGATGGATTTTAGATGATTCCCAATATCAACCTTTGGCCTCCACATGCACATACAACCTAAAACATTCAAAAACATGCATATACTCACAGGCACACAATACACAAACATGAAAATGGGGGAAAAGACAAATTTTTTTGTGTAACTGGCAACTAGTTAGCAAGAAAACAAAGTTATTTAAAATTCTGTTCTAAACAAACACTCTGGAACCTGGGTGTGGTAATTTGAATAGGTATGGTTCCCATACCTATTTTGAATGCTTGGCCCATAGGGAGGTGCACTAGTAGGAGATGTGGCTTTGTTTGAGGAAGTATCACTGTGGGAGCCTGCTATGAAGTCTCTCATATGCTAAGGCTATGCCCAGTGTGGAACTCAATCTCTTCAGGTCCTCCAGCACCATGTCTGCCTGCATGCTTCCATGTTTCCTGACATAATGATAATGGACTAAGCTGAAACCTTAAGCCAGTCCCAATTAAATGTTTTCCTTTGAAAGAATTGCCTTGGTCATGGTGTCTCTTCACAACAATGAGACCCAAACTAAGACAATGGACTACATAGTAATTCTCTTCTCATGGTTTATTTTTATGGTGTTAGACTGTGAAAATCCCCACACTTATAATTTAAAATTTCTGAAATCTTAGAGGAAAATACCATCCTTGGAGTCCGTGATAATTGACTAGTTCCATGAGTAAAATTGTGCAGCATCACACTACCAATTACCATGATTATATTGTTCAGCTGTATGTCTGGGTGCTAATTACCATCTACTACACAAAAAGAAGCTTCTCTGATGAAGGCTGGCCAATGTACTGCTCTATGCATATAATAGTGTGCCATTAGGGTTATTGTATTGCTATGTTAATTTAGCAGAATAATAGAAGTAGGTTTTCTCTTAGGGCCCATGGTTTATCTAGTCTCAGGTTCTTGGTTTTATTAACAGTATCAGGTATGGGTGCTATCTAAAAGGGCGTGTCATAAATCTAGTAAAAAAGAAGTGGTTGGTTAGTCCCCTAATATTGGTGTCATTATTGTACCAATTGCCATGATGAGATACAATAATTTAAATGATATAGTAGGAAAATATAATGAGCCTATGTCCCAGCCTTGTGATTTTATGACTTTTCAAGTCTCTTTGCGTCAAACTATTAGGCCTTTCAACTTTCTAGAGAATAATAACACAGCCTTGCCATGCTCACTTCTCAAACTGGGAAACAGGGTCTCACTCATATTTGCCCCTAAATAATCATTCTATTCTGTATCTGAGAAATTCTAAAGGCCAAAATGTGTATGTTGGGTACAGGGAGAATCATTGAAACAGAAGAAAGAAGAAGAAGAAGAAGAAGAGGAGGAGGAGGAGGAGGAGGAGGAGGAGGAGGAGGAGGAGGAGGAGACTTTGCAAAATGGCATCCCACCCATATTTAAATTCTGATGCTATCAATTGCTCTAGCAGTACAATTTAATATAAAGAATCATTCCATCAATAGCACATGATTGTTGTGAATCATACAGATGACAACACAGAGATATAGAAACTCTGTTTAGACACCTGCATATAAAGTTTCTTAATAACTACTAGCTAAAATTAGATATTTTAAGAGATTATTTTATTCATGTGATAACATATCTGACCAGCATTTTAAAAAGTGAAATGGAGGTTCCTTAGTAACCATGTGGAAGACAGCATATAGTTCAGGTCATTGCACAATTGCTGATACGAAGTCTGAGATGTTGGCTAATAAAGTTTAATGTAGAAAAGTACATCATTACAGCCAAGACAAACACAGGGAATTAAAAGAATGTTGCTAGCAAAAGAAGCAAAGAAATCTGAATACAACCAAATAAATATGAACACATTGACTAAAATTAGTTTCAGAGTTTTTCCAAACAAAACTTTTCCAAGTTACCAATGATATTTTATCTAAATTGTCTTATATGTAACAACAATGAAATATATATATATATATGAGTTTCTATATCATATTTAATATTCTTTCTCCGTCTCTTTCTCTCTCTCTCTCTCTCTCTCTCTCTCTCTCTCTCTCTCTCTCTGTGTGTGTGTATTTTCCTGAAGGACGTCATTGACCCAGTTCTATACCTGCCTTGTATACATGACCCCATCACTGGTGCATGTCACCATGTAGCCCCATCCACTGCAGGATCAGGGTATATTAGTGGCTCCTTGAATTTGTGTTAGTCTGGTTGACTTGTTTTGTTGAATAATCTAAAGTAGAAGAAAGTGTGTCAGTTCCAAACTTTGCCTCAGAAGTGCATGTTTAGGTACTTCCCCAACCCCCACCCTGTGTTTCCATCATTACCAGGAGAAAAGCACACTACCCTAACTCTTGGTCATGAGAAAAAGAAAGACAACACCTGGAAGATCTAAACCTTTTCAGAGAGCACACAGTCAGCACACATCAGACATGGGAGCAGGCTCCACCGAGGTCTGCAGAACCACAGTACAGTGTCAGACCTACAGTGACTGAAACCCAGCCAATGCATGGGTCTCTGAAGACATATCACAAATCCTTAAGATGCGGAGTCTTCTAATGACGTACTATACAGCATTCTTTGTCAGTACCTAATGGAATAGAATGTTGTGAACTGTTTTTCAAATTATTGTTTCCATCTGCCCATATAAAAGGAAGGGGAAACACTGCCATCTTTTACTTAAAAACACTGAAATTCGTAACCCGATACATTAATAATATCACTTGGAGACATGGGCACAAGTGGTGTGGAGAGTAAATTTCAGTCTACTTTCAGTGATCAATATTAAAAGCAATATTAAAAATGCACAGATGGTCTTCATATTTTTCTATGCTTTGTAGTTTCCATTGAACCTATTCCCCAGGCATTGATCTCCAGAGTCTCTTAATCACCAACCTTTAATCTTTGAGTCTTTTTTTTTTTTTTTTTTTTTTTTATGAAAAGCATATATAATCCATGAGGGGCAAGCCCAGGGCATCGAGGGTAAGGCGCTGTACTCAGAAGGATCAGAGCAAGGGAACAATCTCTCTTTGCTGACTGTGTCCATCGATGTCTTGGTCCCCCACTCACGCTCTGTATGCTCTTTCCCTTGGGACTCCCCATGGTCAGATTTTTTTGTCTCCCTAAAATGTACTCATTTGTATTATAGATTTTGCTGTTAAACAAATAACAGGGAAAATACGAAAATATGCTTTTCTGGGGAAAGTTACAAAGCTTCTAGAAACTTCAAAGTCTAAACATGGTTCTCAGGTTGAAGTTTCTGTGTTGCTTCTAATGTGCTTCTACAATACAGAAAGTTCTGGGCATTTCTCTCCTCAGGCACTTCTAATTTTGACTAATCAAACTGCAGGCCCACTATTCCAGGAAATCTGTAGTTTTTTCTATGCAGCTGAAAATCTGAGGCCCTGAGATCAATAGTTTGTCTTAGACCTTCCTGTTTGAGAATGCCTGGTAGGTTATATTCATGGCCAGTAGAGCAGAAGACCCAGATACATAGGATTTCACAGAATGTTCGGCTAAGCCAGGAGACTCATGAAGCTGACTGAAGTCAAGAATAATAGTTTAAAATTTGCATTAGGCAAGTAGAACTCCCCTTTTGATTTGACGTGCAGGGAGGAGCTACTCTCAAAAGACTGAATCCATGATAAAAAAAAATATGAAGACTCCTAAATAGATTCATAAAGCATTTGCATCCTTCCTTACATTGCTTCAGGTAGGTAAGCCCTGACTCAAACCATAGATCTTGGCTTCCTGATTCTGGGGCTTCAGCATCTGCTCTCAGGTTATTCAAAATAGTCCAGCAGTACTTCAGAAAAAGTGAAGCCAAGAAGATGCTTACCATGTCGCTCATTAGGTAACACATAGACCACTATTCTGAGTCAAATCATTGACACCAAAAGTGTCACTACAACCCCACCCTAAGCACAATAACAATTTCTTCAGATGATTTCTGGCCATATTAAAATCTGAGACACACTACCCTAGGTGACCTGGAACCACTCACGTCTTTGTCTTGGTGTATCTGCCTATGACACCATTTTTTCCTGTAAATTTGCACTAAATAATATAGCTTCTTCCTTTGCATGCTTTTCTCTAATTCATGGTGTTTCAGTAATAAAGTAAGACTTATGGAGCCAAATCAAGTGGTGAGCCATCTCCACTATCACCCTAAAAAGTCTAGAATACAATATTAATTACAATAAAATGTCACTGAGTATTTGACTAGGACTTATGGAGTTCTAACATACATCAGAAGAGGAAAATACATTATACTGTTAAGTAAATAAATGACGATTAAAATGGAATAAGCCAAATGTAAACATCTCCTATTACTCATTTCTTAGTTCTGTCCAGCAATAACATTCATCACACCAACAGTAAGCATCCTTAGAATCAAGATAGAACATCTATTTCAATTGTATGCTACACTGAAAGAAATATCAGCTACCTACAGCAAGCTATGGAGATGGCTTAGCGAGCAAAGAGTGAGAAGAAGAATTCAGATCCTCAGAAGCATGTAAAAGCCAGATGAGTATGGCAGTCCTCCTGCAATCATAAGAGACAAGACCAAGCTGATGAGCAGATGAGTAGGAGAGCTCCTGTTTCAGTGAGTGAGGTGAGGTGGAGAAGCAGTAGATGGCAATGAACAACATCAACATCAACCTTGGGCTTCAACATGCACGTGTGTGGTGTGTGTGAAAAGGTACATGAGAGTTTGCGTGTGTGTGTGTGTGTGTGTGTGTGTGTGTGTGTACATGCACATATACATACACATGTGTATGTATGGGTATAAAATGATAATCTCTGTTTGTCTGGGGTTTCCTTCACAATGATGTTGTTATGAGGGCTAAAGAAGAGATGGGGTGAACCAAACTCAAGTGTCTTGAAAATTCATCTTTGCAGCTGAGTAAAACTGGACGATAGTTTCATAGTATTCCTAGTCCGTGGTTCCAAAATTTCCACAATATATCTTTTTAGAAAGGAACAAATTTATTTAGCACACTGCTAAGAGAACACTGAGTATGTCAGTGGCAGAACCCCCCCACAACAGCACCTTGAAGTTAGCATTCTGAAAATAGAAAAGGGTAGAAAACCTGTCAAAGCAAAACACAGGAGTCCAAACTGATGAAATGATGAAAACAGATACACTTCCATTTTCTTTTCTGAAGCATAGTGAATAAAATATGACTTCAGTGAATACCCCCCTAGAGAAGCATTTCGTGGGTGCTCCCACTTGGTCACCAAGCATGTAAGTTTCTCTGTTTGGAACTTTCTTGTTTTACCATCTACAGAGCAAACTCGGGGAAAGAGGCCCCATGCTGTGAAACAAAGATGCTTAGTGCCTGCACGGGGCACCCAGAAGGCTTTATTGACTGTTCTCTTGATTAAAAATACTCAAAGTGGAGGAAAGAGGGAAGCTGACAAGCAGCAGACATATTTAAGGCCCCATGATTCTACAGGTTCTTGTACTCAATGTCAAGGCACACCTCACTGGTAAGTACTTGGTTTGGCACATTTAGAATAACATGGTGTTGAGTAATCTTTGCACTCAGTGGAGTTCATCTAGTGTCAACTGTGCTTTATGTTTTTGATGAATTGTATTGGCTAGCTTAATTCATCTTGCCATTAGTGGCATTCAATTGAGTGAAATCAAAGTGAGTAAACATACTAAGTTTCTTTCACCTAAGTATCAGTCAATTAAGATCTGATGATAATCTTTAGTGCTGGCAAGAATAAAAATATATAACTTGATAGAATTGAAATTAGTACTGTTTCTTGAAATCCATCAGCCAACATATATCAAGTGTATTAATGTTCATTTGGGATAAGAGTATTGCTCTAGGAGTAATAAAAATTTAAATCAGTATACAGGTAAAAAGACAAAATGTGTATTCTATATCTGAGAACATATGTAAATACTATGTAAATCATGCTTCACCCATATGAGCTGCTGTTTCCATTAATTGGTTTTACCAAAAAAAAAAAGTAAAATTTAAGGTGCCCTTGAAAACCAAGAAAGACAAGTGTTTTTAAGCTACTAATGCAACGTTCCCAACCACACAAAGGTGCCCTGAATTTCTCCACTAAAGGCAGTAACTTTAATATCATTAACAAAATAACATTCTTGGATATAGAATGAAATTTGTATATATATATAGTTTAGCTATAATATATATAGTTTTTCTTGGATCTGCTTAAATACAGTTTAATAAACTCTCCATCAGTCTCTATTGCTGAACGAACCATGCTCCATGTGTGCATGGTAGAGTGAAATCAAGTTGGAAATGAGCTGGAAGCTTCCTCCTTGTGAGCTATCTTTTATAGTCCTTGAATGAGCCATGCAGGCTGCTGGGGGAGAAAACCATCAATGGTCTTACACAGCTATAAATTCTACAATCAATGAGACCAACCTGCCAGGCAAGATTCACCCAGTTATGCAACAGTAGCACTATTGCTGTAGGGGTAATCGACTCCTCTCTGAATTTGAGATAATCTCTACAGAAGGGAACCCATGGATTGTATTAGAAACATGGACAAAACTCAATGGTGGAAGAAAGTCTAGGTCCTAGTGGGAAGTGAATACTGTTGCTCAGCTAAATTGACATAATGCCAAGCTTCCTTCTAAATATTTATGCTAGTATCCATACACAAATACTACTTTCAGACTTAATCAAAGAAGCTTCTCAAATAAAAGGTGGTGAATGTTAAGACATGTGGGTATTAAAGAAGTTGAGAACAGTGATGGAGTGTTCAGCCCTAAACAAGACATTTGTACTATCCCCCTCTAAAGCTTACAGAATACTGCAGATGGGGGGGGGGGAAATAATGTAAGAGCCAGAAGATAATGAGAAAGGCTGAGAAATGTCACCTTCAGGGTAAGACATAGCCATTACAATCACAAACTCTCCATAGTTGTAGAAGCTTGCACTGTCTGGACAAGAATGAGCTCATCAACAGTAAGGTATGCATATGAGGGCCAGGCCTCAGGAGCTCCACTCATCACTGCTGAACTATTTGATGCTAATAGAATTGGAGGGTGGGAATTGCTTATTGTCTTCCACTGCATTTCCACTAATGACTCTATTAGAAATCAGTGGATAGCTCCCATCTAAATGTCACCCAGATGGCACTAGTTAAATCAAATGGGTCATAAAACAAAAGATTTCAATTCTAGGAAAGAGAAGGGAAGGGATGAGCAGAGATTGATAGAGATAGGAGCAAGATAAGAGGACTTGGTGGAAGTCTCACCTCAAGACATTATATGCAAGTGTAAAACTCTCAATAACAAAACTAACCAATAGAATGCAAAGAACAACAAGAGGCATTGTATGGATGTATTTGGATAAGTTTCTTAAGCAAGGCCTTGGAGTTTGACATCTTCTAGTTGTACTATCATTCCGGTCATTTCCAATGCTTATGCCAGGGATGAAGTCAATATCTGCGGAGTTGGTACCCTACAGATGTCCCTGCTTCCTCTCCCCACACAGTACTCTGAATCAATCTGCTTGTTCCCAGGAGCAGCCCAGGATGTCTCAGCCTGCAGTTGGATAGCATCTACGTCACACACGGCACAATGTTCACTCTCCCAAGTGTTACCTGTTGTTTTGAGTTGGGCTGCTCTCTGAAGATGGCATCTCACTCTGCTCCTCCTTGCTAGAACTTGCAAATGCACAGGGTCAAAATGCCTATTCCAATAATAAAATTAAGTTTAAAACAAAACCCTATTTACTTAGAACAAAAGCTTCTTTTTCTCTAAGAATATTTTCAGAGAACAAGTTTTTGGTTGTTTGTTTTGTTTTGTTCTTAATGCCTGTAGCACTAGAGACTAGATCTGGGATTCACTTCAATAACCAAGTTAGTTCTTTACCTTGGTTCATCATCTGTCCTAATTTTGCCTCAGCTTAAGCTCTTATAAAATTAGACTTCTAAATCTGCTGAGCTGCTGTGGCAGTTCCAAGAGCTAATATCTCCCGCCAGAGCACCTTAGAGGCTACCTGTTAGCTTAGAGGTCATGCATATTCCAATGTTCTCTCCTGTTTGGAAGATTTTTCTAGTATCTAGAAGCTTCCAAGGGCAGAGAACTCACTTTGTTTTCAGCGGTAGTAGATGCCATTGTCAGACAAAGAACAATTCATCTGTGCCGCAAGCTCACGGTGGTTACTAGTCTCAGGAGCTTTCTAATTATAATATATTTTTCCTTCCCAAACGCTATTTTCTCATGAACTGAGCTCTCCTTTCTTCTTTATTTGCTCCCAACCTTTGTCTTCCTTTGAATCGTGCCATCCTTCATGACTGAGGAAAGGAAGGTTGTAGTGGTGAGTGACTATAGACTGTGTGACTATAGACTCGACCCTGAAGCTTTGCTACTTCCATTTAGCTGAGCTATATTGAGAAGCTGACACGATGTGTCCAAAATTAACATGTCATGAATTATTAAATTCAGATGATCATGATGCTTCCTTCATCTAAAAATTATTCTATCATGTGCTTCATAAATACATGCAGAGAATCTACTTAAAACATACTTTTGATCAGAGTTTGATAAATGTTGGTTGCTGGTGACAATGAAAAGGAAGATATTATACTCTGTGTCTAGCCTATTTGAACACCTTAGCTTGTCAATAATCTTTATAAATTTTAGTGTCAAAACTGGAGACATAGAAAAGCTATAGTTAGATAAACCAGAATACAGTGGGATACTTAGCAGTTGATCTGGATATCTTTTCGACCTTCCCATTCCTAGAGTTTCCTCATCTATAAAATTAGATGAAAATATCTGCCTTGTAACATAGTAAATACACACAAGTCCTAGCTCTCAGCACCAAATTTACAAATATTTAGGATTCTCTTAGCAAACAATAAGCATTTACTATTAACACATGAGAGGCTCTGGGAGGTTCGGGTGTACCTGGCAGCCCTGAAGACAGTGTTTCCCCCATAGGCTCCTGTCTGAGGCTTCCAAGAACTTCCATCCAGGGCTGAACACAGTTCACCTGGATCTACCACTAGACTCTTTAACAGGAGACAGTAAAGAAAAGAGAAATGAATTGCAGAGGCATGGGAGAGAAAGGGAAAGAGGAGTGGGGAGCAGGCAGATGAGTGAGTGGTTGTTTTGGAAAGCAGGAAGCAGTTGGATAGTCACTCCCATAGGAATCAGTGTCTCATATTCCCTTGTCCATGCACAGACTCATAGTCAAGAGTCAGTCATTACCATCTATGTGAAAAAAAACACCACACACCATAAAAATCTACTTGTTGCCTGCTTGAAGAGGACAGGATCTTTGTCATCAAATATCTTTTCCCCTAGGTTGTGGTTACATTTTCCCCTCACCTTTTGAATGCCACTTTGCCAGAGCCTCTGCCAACTATACCTACCAAGTCACTAGACCAAAATCTTCGGGTTCTTACTTACTACTGATAAGCAACAGTTTGCTTATCAGTTAACATTGTTAACAGATGATCAGCAAATCATTTAATCATAAATGGATTGAGCTTCTGGTCTTCCCCAGGGCTCACAAACTCCATTACATACCTATATAAATTTAGTCATCTCTAAAAACTTGTGTGACTTTTTATGCATGCTTTCAAAATAGGTGTGATCTTGTTTAGGGAGGACTGGCAAAGAAATCACCTTGTAAACACATGCTCAGCACAAAGGCTGAATAATTTCAATTTTTCTGGATAGTTTCAATTGTCACTGGTTGGTTGAGCTGGAGACTATAGAACCTGTAGATACACATGGCTGGCTCTGTCTTTAAAAAGTACTTTGGGTTTTATTCTATCCCTAAGTCCTGCTATGTTCTTGTGTGACTGGAAGAGTCTCAAAGTGGCAAGTAGTGATCCTTTATTCTTTTTAGAGACTTGATGCTATGTTTCAACTTTAACATTTTTAAATTGTTTGTGTAA
This sequence comes from Rhynchomys soricoides, assembly GCA_019843965.1. Lineage (NCBI taxonomy): Eukaryota > Metazoa > Chordata > Mammalia > Rodentia > Muridae > Rhynchomys > Rhynchomys soricoides. Next base: position 1,261,075 of record JADRCH010000130.1, on the reverse strand, counting down.
GGTATGAAAACGAAATTGCTCAGATCCATTGGAGAAGGACCTAAGTAATAGCGAGATATGTTCAACTACATACATGTATTATTTGTTTGAAAAGCATTGGCAGCAAGCTTGTCACTGATAACCTAATGATAACTCAGGCATCAACCTTACAGGAAAACGAAATCAGGGTAACCCCTCTGTTAACAGCACAACACGTCTTAAGCTGCCAACCCGCACTTTTCAAAGCCCCTGATGCCCTCTGTTTTGGAAGTACATTGATGACGTAAAACCCAATGCCTTGTACACGCCAGGGAAGCTCTCTCACACTAGCACAACCACGATCTTTTAAAATGCTTTAAAATTTATGGATGAAATAAACAGAACACCTCCCCGTGGGTGAGGGGGATCCAGAAATGAGTTTGGTAAGGCTAACAGGCCAGTGTATAGAAAACACAGAATACAAAAACCATGGTCCAAGTCAAGGTTCAAGTCAGACTGTTATTCAACTACACAAAGCTAACTTGAAAGGAAAGAAGCTTAGAGAACATTCCTTTCTGATGCAAGACTCAGTATACCTTCTTGCTCAGGTTCTTATTTTCAGAGGTGAGAAATAAATTCTCTTCAAACAATTCTACCTGAAAGTTCACAGTTCTGAGAAAAGACCCTACAGTATCCAGGTGAGAAAAAAAGGTGAAATCCTAGGCTGAGCTGGCTAAGCTCAATGAGTATCTGGCTGGAAGAGTTTGGGAGGGGACTTCTAAGTGAAACAATAAAAAAAACATATTTAAAGCAAATTTAAGAAGCTTTGCCTCTTGAAAGTCATTTGCTTAGGCTTCTTAAAAAATTAAAAACCTAAAAATTATTTTTTAAAAGTTAACTTTTGAAAATAAAAAGTATAATCATAAAACTAGAACCTCAAAGGAAATATTAAACATAGAGAGTAAAGCTTAGAAAATTATTGCAATAAAGAATAAACATTCTTCAAAAGGAAACATTGGAATAACACTGTGCAAGTCCTTTAGCACAGTGCAGCCTCCTTTAAGTTAGGAAGATGCCATGAAGTCCAATGCAGCCTCGGCATTTTTAGGACTGAGGGCACCAAGGCACAGAAAGGCTAAGGAGCCCATCCAAATCCACACAGCTATTAAGAAAGAGATACAGCCAATTTCCAGCCCAAAGAACCGGGTTTCAGTTCTGTTTCCTAGCAACTGCCCTGTGATCCTGTGAAGAAAACGGAAATCACTAAAGAGGAATCCCATGGTTTAAATTTGTCCCAGAATAAGCAATAGTGAGAGTGAAGCAAATAACTTTTTTAGAGAGATGATAGCTGAAAATTCTCCAGAAATGGAGAAAAGCACCAATCATTCAATTTGATAAAGGCCAAATTTCTTAAGTAGAATTTGAAAAAAAATCATATCCAGATATAGATAGTGAACCCCAGAATGGTAATGTATAGGAGAAGCTGACCATAAAGACAGCCATTAGAGAAGAAAAGTTGTTAAAAATGAAAGCCCATTACAAAGGAGACTTCTTGAGGCAGTGATGGAAGCCACGTGATGGGCAGGCTATTGACCTAAGAGCCAGGGGAGATGACCATAAGCTACAAGGTGTACTGGTGAGATTGTTGTTGAGGGATGTGAGCAAAATAATGCCTTCTTATGTGAACAAAAATTAAGAGCACCTTCACTAAAGAAAAATGTAGAGGATGTATCTAAGAAAGAAAATCTAAACTATAAATCAACAATGTTAAACTGCACATACATGAATAAACCTAAATCATTTTTCTATAAATAAATTCTAAAAATCAAAATGTTTAGAAGAAAAATAATGAAAATCTATAACTGACAAATAAGAACAAAAGAAATAGGGATGTTCATATTCTCATCATTACTGGAGAGAATAATGTGTGAAAACTGCTCTCTTGGAAAAGTTAAGGCCTTTGGTGAACAAAACTGGTTTTTCCAGACAGGTCAGGGGAGGTTTGACATAAACTCCAAAAAATGTAAAACAAAACAAAACAAAAAGACAAAGGCCAGCATTGGTGAGTACCCACTTTCCTACAAAGATGTTTGCACCTTCTCCTTTAAGCCCCATGTCAATGCTACAGTGGATTATCGCCTCCCTGAGCTACCAAGCTACAAATACTACTAGTGAGACTGCTGGGGTCTGTACATTTAGGAAATATGCAGGAGTGTGCACACAGCCCGAAGTAGTAAAGTCTTGTACATTACAAGACTGGGAGGTTGTTTAAATTAATTCACATCGCTGTGCAGTACTCAACTATAAATGACAATACACCTATTCAGTGTATATCCCATACTTGCCAAACAGAGCATTCTGATAGAAAGTTCTCTGGACTGAGAACATGTGCATATCATGAGCTCAGCAGAGCAGAGTGCACATCTCCCTGGACTGTGCAACATGTCTCACCTTAACTTAAGCTACAGGTGAGACTGACATGGTAGGGATGGATGGTCTTGCTGCTGAAACACTGTAGTGCCTTCTACAAAGGACCTTTAAACAAGGAGCTGATGTGCTCGGGAGCTAGTAGTAAAGAGACTGGACATTTTTTGAGTGCTTACTGTGTCCCACACCAAGCCTTGTCTTAGTCCTCCCTAAAGTCTCACAGTCTTTTATCTACATAGGTAACATGCCAAGGCCCAGGTGACTCCCGCCAGAGCTTTCAGCTACAAACTGCTGCATTGTTAAGTTCTGCTTTAGGCACTACTTGAGCTGCCCGTAAATTCCTGTTTATTTACATGTTTTCCAAGCATTGTGTTAGCTCAAATGAGAGACAGACATAAGACAAAAAGGCTATGTGAGTCAGTATGAAGTATGAAGGTGCCTCAAACAGTTGAAAATAGATCTATCTGCTCTATTTCTCTTGAACACACACCTAAATGACTCTGTATCCTACTATTGAGTATACTTGTTCAGCCATGGTCATTGCTGCTCTGTTCACAATATCCAGAAAATGGAAACAACCTAAATGTTTGTAAACTGATGGACAGAAAATGAAAATATGCTACACTAACACAATAGAATGTTACTCAGCTACTAAGAAGATTGGAGTTATAGAATTTGCAAGTAAATGAATGAAGACAAAAACAGTCAGCCTGAGTGAAGTAACTCAGATCCAGAAAGACAAATATCACATGGGTTTTCTTCTTTGTAGATGTTAGCTTTGAACTATCAATATGTGAGTTTTATCTGGAATACTCACAGAGGTGAGTAAATTACTAAGAACCCACGGGGGAGTGTTGGAGGCACAGAGATCTTTTGTGCTCATAGACTTCCACTAGGGCAGTGGTTCTCACCCTTCCTAATGCTCTGATCCTGTAACTCAGATCATGTTGTGGTGACCCTCAGCCACAAAATTATTTTTGTTGCTACTTCATAACAATAATCTTGCTACTATTATGAATTGTAATGTAAATGTCTCTGTTTTCCAATGTTCTTAGGTAAACTCTGAGAAAAGGTCATTTTACCACCAAAAGTGTCACATTCCACAGGGTAAGGACAACTGTGCTGAGTAGCCCTGGAATGTTAAGCACAGAGGGCTTGTGCCCTCAAGGGAGAAGAGTACAAAACCCAATTTTCACCCAGAAGCCTGAAGCAGATGTGTTTTCTAATCTGGTGACATTTGCACAATCTGTGTGGCTAAAGACTGTCCTTCAGACCCACTCTTGTAAACTTATTGTTTTTCAGTCAATCTATAAGACCTATATTTATGAAAGAGGCCATACTTACTTTACAAGGAGTTTCAATGAACACACACCTGATCTATATTTAGTTTACTTTGTTCCTCAAATGGATTTGGGCATGCTTTATTGTACATGTGGGATTGAGTTAATCATTGCAAAAAATGGTTTTCAGCAAATTGTGCTAAGCATAAATAAGCCTAAAATAAATAAATCAAGGTCAGACTTCCAGAGTCTGAAACAACACTGGCCACTGAGTCATGTTGTTCCAAACTGCCTTCTTACTTCCCATGGGTTGTCTGTCTGCTGTCAGTGAAGCTCACATAGATCCCTGCAGGGGAATGTCTTCCAAGTGAAAGAAAGCAAAATGCAGTGGTACAAAGGGTTAAAACATCGTTATGAGTGGCTGAAGAGATGGCTCAGCAGTTAAGATCAGTGGTCACTCTTCCGGAAGATCTGAATTTAATTCTCAGCAGCCACATGACAGCTCCCAACTATCTGTAACTCCAGGTCCAAGGGATCTGGCACCCTCCACACAGACATAAGTGCTGGCAAAACTCCATTGCACACAAAATAAAGATAAATCTAAAAAATGAAAAAATAATCATGCAAAAAGAAAGGATAACTTGAGGTGGGAGAAAGATAGCAGCATGGAAGAGAGAAAATGGCAGGGATAAATAACACTAAAGAATTTTCAGAAAAGGTCACGTGAAAACCTACTACTGTAGAAGTATTGCCCAATGGTGCAATAGGGGCATAAGCATCATGGGAGTAACCAACATTCTCTGATTGAATTTAAGTTTCATTCCACAAGATTCAACCCATACCTAGTACAATTATCAGGCCAAGACCCTCCAACTCTACAGAGGTCATAGTCCCTAGGGAAGAACTTACTACTATTATTCTTCTAAATGTATTAAACTACATAGTATTAAACTGACTACTAATGACTTCTTCTTATACCCATACATAAATGCATGAGTCAAGGTTGCCTCATCAGAGAGGCTTCTATTTGCAGTAGATTATGATTCAAATAGAAACACACAACCTGCCAATGTACAGTGAATAAGAGAATAGCAAATGCTTAGTCCTGAATGAAGCATATATACCTCATCTCTCCTTCCTATGCTCGGAATCACCACAGAAGAGGGGTCAGAAAGAATATAAGAGACAGAGGCAGAGGATGACTACAAGGAAGGATTGTCATCTGATACAACATTGCAGATGCCCACAGGAACTCACTACAGTTGCAGCAGCATGCAAAAAAACCTGGACAAGCCTAAGCCAAACCAAATCCCAGCATGAAGAGAGGAGTTTAGCATGATTCTGCCGAAAGCCAAGGAGGAATTAACAATATTTAGTGGAGAGAGAAACGAATAGGGGGGGAAAGGCTAAGAAACCCGATAAATTGACCATGCTGGAGTGGAAGTTATTTGAGCCACGCAAACTGACCTTGAAGGGGAAAGGAGGTACAGACTGGATAATAAGAGAAGGGTGAGTGGGCCTAGTATAGTTGTGCAATGAAGAGTGAGAGTGATCGAAACACATTGCATGGAATAGCAAATAACTAAAAACCAGAAAAGAATTACTCTAGAAAATCAGCAAGCTCGGCATTCACCCAGGCATTTGGACAGTGACTTTTTTTCACCTTCTTCATTTTTATTCTACCCAATATTATGCTAACAACTGTAAGTCTGCAAGGATTATATAACCACTTTGTATTTATATAAATGTCTCTGCCAAGGGCAAAGATTTTAATGGGCCTGTTTCAGATCTCTGCCCACAAAGAAATTTTGACATTAAACTTTTAATTTCTCTTGATTGGAACATTCTGGAGAAGAGCAAGTTCAGTGCATTCAGGGTAGCAGGCTGGAGAATCATGGTAGGTGATGTGCAAAATATTCATGGTGGAATCCATTCAGACTAAACTTCTACTGATCCTAGCCATTGATGAAGAAACCAAGAATACATAGTTCATCTATTATTTTTTATGTGACTCTTGACAGAAGAATTTTTCATTATACAAAACAAATATTTCATGGAGATATTCCTACAAATGCCCTAATTCTATCAAATCTTAGAAACTGACCATAGAATAGAGGTTATGGAGGACTTGGGGAAAACGAGAATCAGGAAAATTGTTTGATATATACAGTTTAGCTTGGGGAATATAAAATCAAGCATCTACTGAAAATGGGTAATATGATTATTCTGTTTGTACAAGAAAATTAATATAATAAGCAACTGAACTATATTAACACATGTAAATAGGTAAATCTACATCACCATAATTGTAATTTTAACAGTAGAAGAAGAGGGGTCTGTCTTCTACAGAGAACCTCTCCTCAGTGAGGAAAGGGCTGTCCAGCTGACCCAATGGGCAGGAAACGCAGGAGCCACTTGAAACATTAGAGCTGACTCAGACCTAGAGAGGCCACATTCTGTTCAATGGTTCTTCTTGCCAGAGATGGCCTGGTGTTTGACATCTTCTCCGTGGTGCCACACATACTTAGAGATCAGAAAGAGAGTCCAAACATGTGGAAGTGAAAGCAAAGAAGGGTTGGTTCCCAAGCAGGAACAGGGAAGAGAGTAAAGTCCTGTGGAGGAGCATGCATTGGGGATGTGTCAAAGTGAATCTCTTTAGGGATTTTCCAAAATATTTCTTCAGTACAATTGCTAAACAGAAGAACAGTGGATGATGTTTACCAAGGATGATGCTCACACAGTCTATCACAAAGTAAGTGGTACATTTCTGCTTTGTTCCCTGGGGACAAAGAAGCAGCGGCAGGTGATAGATGAGATGCCTCGTTTTACATGAGAAGGCATCAGAAATAATATCAGATACACAGCACAGTGCTGCCTTTTGTTATTATTTCCTGAAAATGTTATGAGACAAAATCTCGCTATGTCTCCTAAATTTTTTCATCTTCAAATTTAAAGGAGCTTGTAACCTGAAATACTTCATTTTTTCTCTTTAAAACTATATCAAATTATTTCTTATACTGTTATTTAATATCTAAACTGTATTTCTTTACATTAAATGAAATATTTTTAACAAATATACAAATAAAAAGTAAATTTCCTCTGAGAAGAAAACGAACTAGCAGCTAAGTTTTGAATGTCCTTTTTCAAAAAGGATATTATTCTTGAAGCAAAAAGGAATAAATACCCCAAGTTCCTCCCCTACTCCATCCAGATGTGAAGAAGCCCTACCCAGAAAGTACCTTCAGATAGGCAGATGATGGGGCACAGAATGAATGCATTTGTCAAGGAGCAGAATGGAGTCCCATTTTCTCTCATCTGCCTTTTGGCCTGTGTGGAAAAGCCTGCTGTTTACAAACAATGTTCCACAGGTGTAACTTCCCATCCATTCCCCCAAAGGGCAGAAAGTGATCAATAAAACTTCACTCCCCATCTCTTTGGATTAATTTTGTTTGAAAGTCTATTTTATTAGACATTAGACTGACTACTTCAGCTTGTTTCTTGAGTCTATTTGCTTGGAAAAATTCTTTCCAGACTTTAACTCTCAGATAAATGCTGTGGTGGGTTTCTTGTATGTAGCAAAATGATGGATTCTGTTTACACATCTATTCTGTTAGCTTGTCTTTTTATTGGGGAATTGAATCCATTGATGCTGAGAGGAATTAATGACCAATGATTGTTAATTCCTGTTATTTTGATGGTGGTAGAGTGTGTGTTTGTGTGTGTGTGTGTGTGTGTGTGTGTATGTGTGTTTCCAAGCAGACAGAAGAAGCAAGCTGAAATAGCCATTCTAATATATAATAAAATAGACTTCCAACCAAATTTAATCAAAAGCAATGGAGAAGGACACTTCATATTCATCAAAGGAAAAATTGACCAAGATGACATCTCAATGCTGAATATCTATGCCCCAAATGAAAGAGCAACCACATTTATAAAGAAACATTACTAAAGCTGAAATAACACATCAAAGCACATACATTAATAGTGAGAAACTTCAACACCCCACTCTCATCAATGGGTAGGTCATAGAGACAGAAACTAAACAGAAATAATGAAATTAACAGAGGTTATGAAGCAAATGGACTCAATAGATAGCTAAAGAACATTTTACCCAAACACAAATGCCTTCTTCTCAGTACCTCATGAAACCTTCTCCAAAATATTGACCATACAGTCAGTCACATAGCAAGTCTTAACATATACAACAAAATTGAAATAATCTCTTTTATATTATCAGACCACCATGAATTAAAGCTGGACTTCAACACCAGTAAAAACAACAGAAAGCCTCCAAAATCATAGAAACTGAACTACTCTCTACTGAATGACCACTGGGTTAGGGAAGAAATAAAGAAAGAAATTAAAGACTATCTAGAATTCAATGAAAATGAAGGCACAGCGTATTCAAACATATGGGATAAAATTAAAGCAGTGCTAAGAGGAACATTCATAGCACTAAGCACCTTCATAAACAAATTGGAGAGATCCCATACTAGCAACTTAGCAGAGCACCTAAAAGCTCTAGAACAAAACGAACATATCCAAAAGAAATACATGATGGAAAACAATCAAACTCAGAGTTAAAATAAACAGTGTGTGTGTGTGTGTGTGTGTGTGTGTTTGTATTAAAAAAACTCAAGAGCTGGTTCTTTGAGAAAATTAACAAGATAGACCAAGAGAGACAAATCCTTAGCCAAGCTATCTAAAAGGCAAAAAGACAGTATCCAAATTAACAAAATCAGAAATGTAAAGGGGGACATAACAACAGACTCTGAGGAAATCTAAAGAATTAGTAGATCTTAGTTTAAAAGCCTTTATTTTACAAAATTTGAAATGAAATGGATGATTTTCTTGATTGATAAAACTTTCCAAAGTTAAATCAAGATCAGGTAAACAATTTAAGTAGTCCTATAACCCCTAAGGGAATAGAAGCAGATTAAAAGATTCCTAACCAAAAAGGCTCAAGGCCAAATAGTTTTAACACAGAATTCTACAAGATTTATAAGAGCTAATACCAATACTCCTCAAACTATTCCACAAAATCGAAACAGAAAGAACATTGCCAAACTCATTCTATGACTTCACAATCACCCTGATACCTAAACCATACAAGCCTTTTATTGACCAGTTAAACTGGAGAACAAGGTTCATATAGCATCACTTGATATATAAGAGGATATGCTTCTCAGGGGCAACTACTTCTTGAGAAGACAGTCTTTAACATTAGAATACAAGCAGCATCAGAACAAGCTACTTCAGAAGGAACATTGCTAAACTCATTCTATGAAGCCACAGTCACCCTGATACCTAAAGCACACAAAGGTTCAATACAGAAAGAGAATTTCAGACCAATTTCCCTTATGAACATTGATATAAAAATACTCAATAAAATATTCTCAAACCAAATCCAAGAAAACATCAAAATTATCACCCACCATGATCAAGTAGGCTTCATCCCAAGGATGCAGGGATGATTAAATATATCAAAATCCATCAATACAATCTACCATATAAACAAACTGAAAAAAAAGACACATGATCATCTCATTAGATGCTGAAAAAGCCTTTGACAAAATCCATTACCCCTTCATGCTAACAGTCTTGAAGAGATCAAGAATATATACATGATACATACCTAAATATAATAAAGGCAATATACAGCAAGCCAATAGCCAACATCAAATTAAAAGGAGAGAAACTCAAAACAATTTCATTAAAATCAGGGACAAGACAGGGCTGTTCACTCTCTCCCTATCTTTTCAATACAGTACTTGAAATCATATCCTAGTACTTGCAGTCCTATCCTAGCTAGAGCAATAAGACAACTTAAGGAGATCAAGGAGACACAAATTAAAAAAGAAGTCAAAGTGTCACTATTCACAGATGATATGATAATATATATAAATGACCCCCCCCCAAAAAAAACTCTACTAGGGACCTCCTACAGCTGATAAACACCTCCAACAAGTGGCTGGATAAAAAACTAACTAAAATAAAAATCAATTACCCTTCTTTATGCAAATGATAAACGAGCTGAGAAAGGAATTAGGGAAATAACACCCTTCTCAATAGCCACAAATAATATAAAATATCTTGGTGTAACTCTAACCAAGTAAGTGAAAGACCTGTATGACAAGAACTTCAAATCTCTGAAGAAAGAAATTGAGAAAGATATCTGAAGATGGAAAGATTTCCCATGCTCATAAATCAGTAGGATTAACACAGTAAAAATAGCCATCTTACCAAAAGCTATCTAAAAATTCAATACAATTCCCGTTAAAATTCCAACATAATTCTTTGCAAACCTTCAAAGAGCAATTCTCAACTTCATATGGAAAAACAAAAACCAAAAAACCCAGGGGAGCCATATAATCCTGTACAATAAAAGAACTTCTGGAGTTATCATATCCATGATTTCAGGCTGTAGTACAGAGTAATAGTGATAAAAACTACAGAGTATTGGCATAAAATATACAAGTTGATCAATGGAATAGAATCAAAGACCCAAAAACAAACACACAGACCTATGGACCCTTGAGTTTTGACAAAAAGTCCAAACAATACAATGGAAAAAGAAAAGCATCTTTAACAAATGGTGCTGGTCTGACTAGTATCTTCATGTAGAAGAATGCAAATAGACCCATACCTAACACCCTGCACAAAACTAAAGTCCAAGTGGATCAAAGACCTCAAGATAAAACTAAACACAGTAAATCTAACAGTGGAGAACTGCCTTGAACTCATTGGCATAGGAGACAACTTTCTGTTATTGGTAACAGAACACCAATAGTTCAGGTTCTATTATCAACAATTAATAAATGGGACCTCATGAAACTGAAAAACTTCTGTAAGGCAAAGAACACTGTCAACAGGACAAAATGACTATACACAAATTGAGAAAAGATCTTCAACAACTCTACATCTGACAGAGATATAATATCTAAAATACATAAGAACTCAAGAAGTTAGACACCAGCAAACTACCTAACCCAATTAACAAATGGGATACAGAGCTAAACAGAAAATTCTCAACAGAGGAATCGCTAATGACTGAGAAGCACTCAAAGAAATGTTCAACCTCCTTAGTCTTCAAGGAAATGCAAATCAAAACAACTCTGATTCCACTTTACATGTATCAGAATGGCAAACAAACAAACAAAACAAACAAAAACAAACAAGCAAACAAACTTCAAGGGACAGCACATGCAGGGGAGTATGTGGACAAAGGAAACACTCCTCTTTGCTGATTGAAGTGCAAACTTGTATAACCACTCTAGAAATCAATTTGGAGGTTTCTCAGAAAACTTGGAAAAGTTCTGCCTCAAGACCCAGCTCTGACATTCTTGGATCATACCATAAGGACACTTGCTCAACTATTTTCATCACAGCTTTATTTGTAATATCCAGAAGCTGAAAACAACCTATATGTCCTTCAACTGAAGAATGGATAAAGAAAATGTAGTTCATTTATACAATGAAATACTACTCAGCTGTTAAAAACAAAGACATCTTGAAATTTGCAGGCAAATTCGTGGAACTATAAAATATCCTGAATAAGATAACCAAGACTCAGAAAGGCACTCATGAGATGTTCTCACTTAGCCATAAAGTACAGAATAACCACTCTACAATCCACAGGTCCAAAAAAGCTAAGTAACAAGGAGAGCCCAAGAGAGGGTGCTTGACTCTCACTTAGAAGGGGAAATAAAATCCCCTTCATCAGAAGTGGACAGAGGAAGGGAACAGGGTGCAAAAGGGGTGCAGAGGGAATCAGAGGTGGAGATAAGGTGTACCAAAAGTAGAGTAGTCGGGGATAAGACTGGGAGAGGAATGGAAATCAAAGGAGGTCATCTCTAGGATGATCCAGTAACCTGGGAGTGGAGAGACTCCAAGGAGTCTATGGGGGTGACCCTAGCTGAGACTCCTTGTAACCAGAGACATGGAGATTGAAGTGACCACCTCCTGTAGTGAGGTAGAACTTCTAGTGGATGGAGAGGGACACCAACCCACCCACAATATCTTCAACCAAAAATTTGTTCTGGCTACAAGATGAGCAGAGATAAAGATGGAGCAGAGATTGAAGGTATGGACAACCAATGACTGGGCCAACTTGAGACCCATCCCATGGAAGCAAACCAACCCCTGTCACTGTTAATGATAATCTGCTATGCTTGTATACAGGAACTTAGCATAACTGTCATCTGAGAGGCTTCATCCAGCAGCTGATGGAAATAGATGTAGAGACCCATAGCCAAACATCAGGTGGAGCTCATGGAGTCTTGTGGAAGAGTGAGAGGAAGGACTGAGGGAGGCAGAGGGGTCAAGTACACTAGAAGAAGACCTACAGAGTCAATTAACCTGGAACCATGGGGGCTCATAGTGACTAAACCACCAACCATAGAGCATGCATGGGCTGGACCTAGGCACCCTATATATTGGTAGCAAATATATAGCTTGGGCTTCATGTGGGTGCCTTAACAAATGGAGAATTGGCTCTGACTCTGATGCCTGTCTTTGGATCCCCTTCCCCTAGCTGGGCTCCATTACCTGGCCTTAGTAGAAAGGGATATACTTAGTCCTGCTGCATCTTGATGTGCCAGAGTGGGTTTGCTTCTCGGAGAACGGGAAAGGAGGAGTATGGGATGGGTGTTTGTGAAGGTGGGACTAGGAGGAAAAAATGGGAGACTGCAATTGGGATATGAAGTGAAGAAATAAATAAATCAGCAAAAACCAATTAGTTAATTAATTAATCAATTAAGAAAAACTTCACTCCCCAGCCCGGCCCAGAAATTAGGGTGCCAGCAACTTTACAAGAACTATTTCTCTCTCCTGTGTGAGTCAAGTGCAATGAACGCCACCCTTTTTTAAAAGTCACCATAATGTACGGGAACTGTGATCTTTAGGCAACCACATATTTCAAAATCAGTTACATTCAAATCTGAAAAGAGAAGCAGCCTTGGAACTCTGCAGCTAGTTCTCCCTGAGCACTGGAGTTCCAGGCCTTCAGTGTTCCTCTAACATGGTCTTGGCCATGGTGTCTTTATCTTCTTGCTCACTCACTTAGCTATTTTGAGGATATTGCTTATTTATTGAGCACCAGATACTGTTCTAGAACACAAAGATATAGTATGCCTAAGGCTGTTAGACAACATGTTATATTAAAGAGACTATGATCACCTAAAATTTAATTGTGGTTGTTATAAATAATATTAGCATTCAAAATAATATAAGACAGGGAAAAATTAGGAAGACAATTTAGCATAACTTATGACCTAACTTTTCAGATCCTTTAAAATGTAGTATTTTAGGAATCCTTTGATATAGGATGACTCTTTTGAATGGACTCAAGCTAACTCATTGGAATATTCTCTGAGACAAATCTTCAACAAATGTTAGATACTGCCCTGGAAGCTATGCTGTTAAAAAGCTGGGAGAAGAAGAGGGGGACATAGAAAAAAGTTCTAGCTGACAGAATTAGAAATAGTCTGAGTTAATTTTTAAAAAAATGTCAAATTCAATGAACAGAAACTTAATAATATAAGGATTACAGTTGCTAAGTAGAAAGATGGAGAGAATCCTTAGATGTAGAGAAAGTGTGCCTGCCCTAGCCAGGGTCATCCACAGAGTGTCCTGCCATGGTCACAGCAGAACCACTTTGTATCTCCTCCTTGATGTTGCTAAAGACATCAAAGCATGTCTTGCCATGCTAGGCTTCCAATTGAAGTTATAGGTATAACTCTTGGGAAATTTGTTGATGAGTATACCATCAGAGTGATTGATGTATTGGTTATGTCACCGTTAGATACAGGTGTCAGTGTAGAAGCTGTTGATCCAGTGTATCAAACCAAAACATCAGAAATACTAAAAGAAACAGGGATTCTAACATGGCTGTTAGCTGGTGTGCAGTCACCATGGCTTTGGTTGTTGGCATTCTGCTGCTGATGTCAACACACAGCAGAACTCTGATACTTTCCCAGATAGAATAGTGACGTTGCTGTGAGTTCCACTCAGGGTGTAAAGAGACCAATTGTTATTAATGCCTTCAGACTGACTAGTTCCAATGTGATGGTGGCCTTAGGACATGAACCAAGACAACTTCAAATCTGGCTCAATGAAACAAACTATCTCCCCAAGCATTAGTTAAACAGATGTCACTATACTATTACCCTATTAATGATCAGCCAAAGTGAACAGAAACAAAAGAATCCGTTACATTTGCCTAAGTAGAGTTGTGTGGATGGTTTGACACCTCAGAACTACAGTGAACACTGTAAACCGAGTTGAGTCAGTGCCAAAAGAGATGGTAGAATTAACAAAGAATTACAATAAGGCTGTAAAGCAAAGCATAACACCTGAACAACTGATAATAAAGAATGTTAGCAAGCAGGAGCCCAAACGCTATTTGGAAGAAAAGGTGGATATACTTATGACTTCAAATGTTGTCATGTGTTTTGAAACAATTTTGCATACTGCTTCATTTAAATAAAACAACACAGAAAGCTTTTCCAAATACATTTGATATATATTCCTCCATCGTTCCTAATACTGACAATCAAGGGGACTCTAAAGGTATATTTGGTGAAGTGTAGGACATGTGGTATCATTTCAGCACTGTAACACCTCTCTGGTCTCAGTTACTCAATTACTTCTGCTTCCTCAGTCAGGGTTTTATAGATTCCAAAGTTGTGTAAGAATATATCAAAGTGAACAAATATTTTCTAAGATCCCATTTACTATTTGAAAAAACAGTAACACAAATATTTATTATTGACTACAAAAGAAAGTACACTTACAATAAAAAAGAAATACTTAAGCAGTTAGAATTTTCTCAAGTCTCCTTGAAGGACATCATTAATTTGAGCAGGCTGTAACATTTTTAACTTATCTGGACCTGTTATTGCAGTGACAACATACAATGTTACTTATGGTGCTAACACAATGGCTCTCACATAATAAGCACTAAAAACTTTGCAAGGCTGGCTGACTCTTACATTGGAAGAGCATTTTCATGAATAAGTCTGATTTTCTTCACATGAACAGGAATTTAGGCCACTGTGGTACTTGATGAGATCTGTATGCCTTTCCTTCCCATTAAAAAACATTTTTGCATCCCCTCAAACTTTTGTAGACAAATTCAAGTGATTGGTAGATCACCCTATAGACAATTCAGTGCTAAAATGAACAATTCTGGTGACCTCTTTACTTTATAACTGTGAAAAATAGCAGTAGAGAATGGGGGCTCTGTGGGAAACATAATGTTCCCCAAGCTTCATTCACGATTTTTCTCTCTTTTGTATCTGCAGTGAACTAAGAACTGTTGTTGTGTGTCTAATGTTGCATTTTAAGTGGACACGTGAATATTTACATGCTGCCTTCAACTTCAGTCAGCCTACAGAGCCTAAAAATAATTACTATGCAACCTTCTCACAGCTAACCACTGAACTGAGCTCGGGGGTCCCCAATGGAGGAGTTGGAGAAGGTACTGAAGGAGCTGAGGAGTTTGCAGCCCCATGGAGGGAGCAGCAATGCCAACAGGCCAGATCCACCAGAGCTCCCGGAGACTGGGCCACCAACCAAAGAATACACATGGAGAGACCCATAGTGCTGGCCACATATGTGACAGAGGAGGGCCTTGTTGGACATCAGTGGGAGGAGTGGCCCTTGGGCCTGAGGGTGTCCGATGCCCCAGTGTAGGGGAATGCCAGGGTGGAATGATGGGAGTGGGTGGGTGGGGGAGCGCCCTCTTAGAGGCAGGGGGAAGGGGCATGGGATAAGGGGTTTCTGAAGAGGAGACATGGAAAGGGGAAAACATTTGAAATGTAAATAGAGAAAATCAAAAAATAAAATAAAATGAAACTACAACAACAAAACAAACAAACAAATAAAAAGAAAAGAAAAGTTTGTCAAACTTCTGACCTAGAAGATTTAGATAATATTTCTCCAACCAAACAGTAGTTTTACAACAGAACTGCCATCACCTGACTGATCATCCGCTGCTCTTCCTGCTCTGCCTTTTGGCTAAGGTACTGACTTATGAATTGATTTAGAAAACAGGATAAGGAGTTGTAAAACTGAAGAAGAAATTTCTCAACTCTATTCTGCAGCTGTGAGGAAACTGAAGCACAGTGAATTTAGTGACTTGCGAGAAGACATTTACAAAAGGGGCTGAGCTAGCTTCTTAGAGTCAGGGTGACTTATTTTAAGCTACATCTTATTTCATTCCACATATTGGAAATATGCCATTAGCTGTACAAAGGAGATAATGGCATAAAAGGACTTTTTTAGAAGATAAAATTACTTGTATAGGTGTTCTTAAGTTTTATTTATGAGTTTAAAAATTAATCTTGGTGTGTTTCTGTCACATAACTTAAAATTGGAATGACAATGAGTACAGTATGCCAAGGGTCCAGTTCAATGACCAAGCACTTGCATGCCTAAGCAGGCCTTGGGATTCACTCCCAGAAATTCGAAAGTAAAACAATATACAGATTACTTTGAGCAAATTTCTATAGAAATTTCTCAGCATGCGGTTGCTATCATTTTTTTTTTTTGATTAGGGTTATCAGAATGGTTCCAAATGAAATATGATGCTATTGTCAATAATAGCATTAAAGGGATTTGATACTAAAAACCACATCATTTTAAAGATAAGTCTCTGAGTAACTGGCGACAAATCTAACACCAAGTCCTCTATGATTCTGTAACCAACATTCATTTCTGGTTTTTTTGGGGGGACAAATTCTGAAATAAGTGTGTCCACTTTAATACTTAATACAAACTAGGCTTCCTCTTCAAAAGCATGTGTGGCAAACAGGAAGGAGAAGGCAATTCTTTTTATAATGGAAGTTTGTGGCAAAAAATGAGGAGCTTTCTCTTCATAGCATTGGGCTCTGAAGATTCCAAATTCGACCCAGACAATAGCAGGAGGCCTATTTTTATTAAGGTCATTGCAGAAATCTTTACCCCAATGCTTCAACACTTACCTTCAAAGCCAGATTTCCAGCAGGAGTTGTTGAGTCGGGCTTGAGGTTTAAAGTCCAGTGAGCTTTTCCAGAAGCGGGGCTGTCTTCGCACACCCGTGCTCTGTATGCACAGGGGCCCTAGACTGAGGAAAGGAAGCTAAAGGGTTTTGTGCTCCTCAGGGTGTCATCAGACCACAAACCTCAAAGCCATTTCAAGCACACTAACATGAAAAATGCCAAGCTTTTAAGGATCAACAGTCAAACATTAAAAAATAAATAAATAAAAAATAAGACACAGGAAGGCCAACTGTCAAGAAATTTATTAAGGTTTATTGATTACTCTGAGTTAAGTATTTCTTATCAAACTTTATAGAGAATATGAGATAAAAGTGATCTTGTCAAAACCAGAAACGGGAGATGAACCATGCATTATGTTAAGGGTGAAGTCTCTCTCTCTCTCTCTCTCTCTCTCTGTGTGTGTGTGTGTGTGTGTGTGTAATATTTTCTATACAGGTGACCCAGGGCTCTGTTCTTCTAACTTTGGTGATCAGTTCATGTATTGATACTTTTATTATTATACAGCAATCACCAAAATAGACACTCTACTCATGTCACAGATTAAGAGAAAGAAAAGTTTAAATCGAAATATATTCTGGCAATGGATGAAGCATGCATCTGTGCACAGTTACTTTTTTATCTATTGATTTATTGATGGTGATGATGATGTGTTTGAGACACAGATAAAGAAGAAAGGGAAATGGTTAGAGACAAAGACTTGGAGGGAATGTACCACAGTGCATGTGTAGAGGTCATAGGACAACTTTGCAGAATTGATTATCTTGCTCCACATGGGTTCCAAAGACTGAACTCATCACAGGCCTGCATCATAAATACATTTACTCACTGAACCATTCAGTCTCAGATTTACTCTTTAAATTTCAACAGAATCTCAAAATAAATAAATAAATAAGAACAAACAAATTTATACACACAGTCATAAAGATGTTACACTGGTTTGAAAGAAAACTAAGTTCTTTGAACCATGCTAATATATGTACTTTATGTCAATATTATAAATTACTACTTTAAGTTTGAATTTTTATTTAAGTCATATAATTTTATTATTTTGTATTATTTAAAAATATTTTTAAATTTAAATATATTTAGACCATATTCATCCCCTCCCCCAAGTCCTTCCAGATCTTATCTCTCTCCTTACCCACACATATCAATCATTGCCTTGCTTGGCCATCAGCAGAGAAGCTTCCTCTTGCAGTAGATGGGAACAAATACAGAGATCCACAGCCACACATTATACAGTGAGGGACTTTGGACTATTCAGCCCTAAATGGGATGCCTCCCATCCCATCCCCTGCAGAGCTCAGGGAGCCCCATGGAAGAGGAGGTGGAAACAGTGGAAGAGCCAGGGGGCATGGAGAACACCAAGCAAACAAGGGCCTCTTGTTTTCTTAAAGAAAAAAAAATAAACAAACACCTCATCTACAACAAAACTCCCCCAAACCAAGAAAGTAAAATAAAACTAAACCCAAAACTAAAAGAAAGAAAGAAAGACAGAAAGAAAGGAAAGAATAAAACAAAGCCAAGCATCAAACTGTAACCAAATAAAAGCACACACACAGGAAAAACAAAACCTGTGGAATCCATTATATGTTGGTCAACTACTGAACATGAGGTCTATCCTGGAGTGGTTGATAAACCCAGTGTCATTCTATTGGAAAAAAAACTGTTTTTCTCTCTCAGCAGGTATAGATGACAATTCAGTTGTTACTCTTTACCCTAGTGGCTAGGTATTCATTCACTCATTCATTCACTCATTCACTTTTTAAAATTATAACAATATAATAAGATAAAACAAAACTATCATATTGTAGTTGGACAAGATAATAGACGGAGAAGACCAAGAGCAAGCACAAGAGTCAGTGACTCATTTATCTGCACACTTACGAATTCCATGAAAACACTAAACTTGAAGCCATAATATAAGCACAGAGGACCTGGTGCAGACCAGTGCAGGCCTTGTGCATGCTGCCTCAGTCTCTGGGAGTTTCTGCGAGCTTTGCTCATGTTGACTTAGAGGGTGTTCTCCATGCCTCCTGGCTCTTCCACTGTTTCCACCTCCTCTTCCCAGGGGTTCCCTGAGCTCTTCAGGGGAGGAGGTGGGAGGCATCCTATTTAGGGCTGAGTGGTCCAAGGTCTCTCACTGTATAATGTGTGGCTGTGGATCTCTGTATTTGATCCCATCTGCTGCAAGAGAAAGCTTCTCTGCTGATGGCCAAGCAAGGCACTGATTGATATGTATAGCAGAATGTTATTAGGAGTCATTTTATCATATTTGTTTTTATTTTTTTAGACAAATAGTATTTGATTTTACCATGGGTCTCTGGGCTATCTAATCTCAGGTTCTTGGCCATCTAAGCAGTATCAGATATGGGATCCATCTCCTGCAGTGGACTTTAAGGCAAATTTTAATACAATCATTACCTTGTAAATCGCGTAGTAGTCTATAAGTCTAGGAGTTATAAAATTTGTTTTTAACCAACATCTTAGACATACCTGCATTTTAAGCTATATTTAGACATATTTGTATTTTAAAAGATGTTTGTTATGAGACAAAAGACAAGTTAATATTAACCTTGAGTTCTTGTTACTTTAAAGGCCTTAGTTAGACGTAATTTGGTCATATCTGGTGGTTTCTGGTTGCCTTTACAGTGCAGGGATGTTAATAGGTTGAGCCAGCTCTCAAGTGCTCTGACTTTGTAGTTTGAAGAGAAGGAACTTTACATCAGGAAAGCCTTGAATTTTAGCAGTTATGTACCATCTCTGTACATAAGAAAAAGTGTTAGGCATTAAAATGACTCATGGTAGAGGTATTTCCATTTTTTGGTATTTATAGAATCTGTAGATTAACAGGGATGGAGGAATCTAGAGAGGGGCAGTCCTTCACAACTTATTGAGGCACTAAGAACTTAAGGAACAAAACTTACAGTGTGAGACATAAACAGCTGCCTGATTTCCAAGCATGCTTCTCCTCTCAAGGAAGTGCTGACTCCCAGCTTAACACTGATGACTAAAGCAAAAAGGAGCAGAGACACTAGGTAGAAAAGACACCAACTTAGGGACAACATGAGAGGAGCTAGCCCCTTCTTATCATATGAAACTCCGAGAGTGCTACACTAGAAGACATAAACTAGAAATGTTGTATTAGCATAAGTATAAATCTCAAATTTACTGGACAAGTTAGATAATTATGTGATCACTGGAAAGATTCGGGACTTGGCACTATCCCCACATCTACACTCACCTACCATAAAGCCATCTACCATCTGAATGATGGCATCATGTGGATTAGTCAAGTCTGGTCTTCTGTAGAGTTGGTCCAGACAGCTAGCTGATGTACAGCAGCTGTAAGGTAAGTTCTATGCTTGTGCAGAAGTAAAGCTGCCACCTGTGATGACCGCTAACAAACCTTCCAACCAACTCTTTGTTTTGGTTTCATTTGATTTGTTTCTTTATTTGTTTGTCTCAGAAAGGACCCCCTAAAAATCCACAGTGAACATGTTTAAACTAGCTTAGACCATGAAGTACATCTGCTAAGTGAGTACACTTTGTTCTCTGAAATCTAATTCTAATATTAACTCACTGGCCTGGAGACATTCCTGACTAACTTTTTTAAACATGCAATGTATTATGAGGCATGATTGTGAGCTGCATCTGTGCATGAACAAGCCTGTAACTACATGTGATGACCAGTCTCTCCAGTAGCAATGTACATATATTTTTCCAGCAAAATCTATGTTTTGATTTGTTTAGAGAGACGCTACTTTAGGAGGCTCTCTACTGATCTGTTTTCTTTTTACTTTCTACAACTAGTGTGTGTGTGTGTGTGTGTGAGAGAGAGAGAGAGAGAGAGAGAGAGAGAGAGAGAGAGAGAGA